>SNQJ01S0200990.1:0-16911 GCA_010110895.2 Picea sitchensis | reverse complement strand
GATTGCCTTGCACTATGGACTAAAGATGATGGATGGATGATTACGCTTTTAGATTACTTGTGAGAATTGTAATAATGTTGATGTATTATTCCTAAGTAAATTGATTAATTGTGTGCATTGACTGATGATGATTTATGTTTAATATGGTAATTAGATCATCCGTGCACATTGAAAACAATGTTGATTATTGTTCAATTCAATGATTGATTAATCACGTTCCTTGAAGTAAAGTAGATGCATGTTTTTGCTCCTTGAAAATAAATAAAGTTGATTACATTGCGCTTAATCTGGATTTAGGAGTGGAACGAACTGATTACAAACTCAATACCATTAACACAGTGATAGGAAGAATAAAACAAATATTCAATGAACAATATCTTCTATCAAATAATGAAATAGGCTAAAACTGTAAAATTTCAGAACTGAAACTTGCTCGAATGGTGATAGCTATCTCTGAGAAGATATGTGGCTGCTAGGTGCATATGTCTCAACAGAATGGGTTATAATGAGTCTCAGAGGGCCTTTACATATTACTCATGAATTCCAAAATCCTAGACATCCAAAAACCTAACCCTAGAGGGTGAAACGACAAAATTCATGTGGGCCCTGTGGGTAAGTTGGTGTAATTTGGTACCTCAACTTCCTAGGTTCATAATGTTTGAAAAATAACTTCGTTTTAGGTGTGTGATAGCCCATTGGAAATCTATTTAAGATAACTATCCATTCCACAATCAAACTCTAAGTCTATCTATAATTTGATGGTGGGGGCCAGAAAAACAATGTTTAGGGTCCCAAAACAACACTGAAAGTAAAACAAGATGTAATGACATTAAAAAATACAAAATAGGCTAGTTAGATTAGGTGACAGGCCACCCATATCCACCTGGAGAATGTTTGCAGATTCAAACAACCCTAGAACTATAGAAATCACAGTTATAAAGCAATACGAAAAGACGTGTTGGACAAAAATTGACATGAGAAGCTAGTGGGAATAGGTTGGTGGCCACCAATATCCATCTGGATCAATCCTCCCCCTTTAGGAAGCAATGGTATCAATTGTGTTGAGTTCCCCCATCAGGTAAGGAAAATTCTACTGGATTTGGCCGCAGGTGAGCAACTTGACTTGGTGTATGAGTTTCCCTGCCTTGACAACCCGATAAAGTTGGATCTGTTGCTGGCAAGTGCCCTTGACCTGTGTATCCACTATCTAATTGGTCATTGCTTGTTCCATGAAATCCGGGTTGAGATTTGTTGGTGTCAGTTGTTCAACGATCTCAGAAGTGTCCAATAATGGTGGAAAATATGGTCGAAAGAGTTCCACAAGGAAGGGTGGTGTGTTGAGCTCAAAATAATTTCTACTCACAGCCTTGGTCATAATGTAAAGCCCATAATGAAGTGGGTGAAGCTTATGATGGCACCCGACAAGATGATCCTTCTCCAAATGTAACCAAACTTTGTTTCCAACCTAAAACTGGTGTGGGACCCTGTGTTTATCATAGCACTGCTTGTACATAGCATTGGATTTTTGCAAAATCTCCTGGAACTATTGGCGAATGTGTTGAATTCATTCAATAAATTTGGGGGCTTTGTCAACCACAGAAGGATCGAGGGAAGAGTTTGTTTATGCAGTGGGAAAAGGAAGTGAAACATCAATGGGCCCTAAGGGTTGGAATCCCATACCCACCTGAAATGGCCTATGGTCAGTGGAACTGTGGAGAGCCATGTTGTAACTATGTTCGACATACGAGAGACTCTCATCCCATGTATATGGATGCTTAGAATTGTACATGTGCACAACGTGCATAGTCATTTGATTGATGACCTTGGTTTGGAAATTAGTTTGGGGGTGGAAAAAAGTGGATTTTGTGGGCTTGGTGTCGAATAGAGACTAGAGACTTGACCAGAAGGTGTTGAGGAACATGTTGTCATGGTCATAATGGTCTGTGGTATCCCAAAGTGAACCCAAACTCGTTCGAAGAAGATCTTGGAAGTATCGACTATTGTGATAGTCTTCTTATAGGCTATGGGACGGAACTGGAGAGACATGCCGTAAGTATGTTTGACATGCAGGACCTCATCCATGTATGGATTAGAATTGTTACTGCACAACGTGGCATAGTCATTTGATTGAGATGACCTCATTGGAAATTAGTTTGGGGGTGGAAAAAGTGGACTTTGTGGGCTTGGTGTCGAACAGAGACTAGAGACTCGACCAGAAGGTGTTGAGGAACATGTTGTCATGGTCATAATGGTCTTTGGTATCCCAAAATATACCCACAATCATTCAAAGAAGATTCGGTAGCGCATCGACTACAGGATAGTCTTCATAGGTCGTGAGGATGTATCATATTTGAAAACCTGATCAACGGCACTCACAAAATGAAGTCATTTCAGTTCTTGCGCACAATAAAACCGTATTATTGTAATCCATGGAGATGGACTCCCCTTTAACCTCTTAGGAATAGGATGAGGGGTGTATAAGCCTTTTTTATTGATGACCAACTTGGGAATGGCACATGCAATGGAAGATATGATATAATTTGTTGATCGGCCCAAATAAAATTTGGCCAATAAAAATGTTTCTGCAAGGATGGCTACGCTTTCTCACAAACAATCCTTCCAATCACTCATAGTGGCTTCCTAATCTACCCTTTGTAGCTCACCTATAGGAACAAAAAGATGTCCTAGGTGGCATAAGAGTCTATCCTAAATGTGGTGCATGTACCCGAGAGATGATATGTGGTGGAGAAATCGATCTTACTAGTAAAGTTGTATTACCTATGTTTCATCTCCACAGAATGTAGCACGCTGGTGCAGCCATTGAGGCCAACCGAGGTAGTCAACAACATGATTAAAGATACATATTATAATTTTATGCTGACATGGAATCCTCCGGCCCAGTTGGTAAAAAATTGTTATGATGGAAGTCATTCTATAATTTCCCTATGTTTATATGAACTGCAAAGGCTTGTAATCAATGTGTATGATCACCTCTTTCCCATAATGCAATAAGCCTTGGATCATGGGATGTACAATGGAATGTACTCTTGTCATGGTGGGGTATTTACGCATTAACATAGAGAGTAATCTCACTCATGTATGTCACCGACAAGTTCCGTGGCCGAAAGTGGCGGAAATGCACCCACAAAGATATTCAGATGCATCATGTCAATCTCAAAGGGCTTCACAGGTGATGAGAGCACCAGGGTTGAGCACAAACAATGTTTCAAATCTACGAATGCTCATTGTTTCTCCTTACCCCACAATCTTTTCCCTACCACCTGTTTCTATAAACTGGATGAGGGCCTAGGGAATATGGGATAATCCCAACATGAACTATTGCAAAATTGGTGATTCAAAAAATATATGAAGCTCGGTCAATGTGGTTGGGGTTGACCAATCCTTAGTGAGTTGGATATTACCCCACGTAACATTTACTCCATTTTCACCATCAGCCGCATCCTGCAAAATGGACCTTGTTCATCCAAAAAGAGTATTTTTCCAAGTTGGCATAAAGCTTTTGTTGTCGTAGAGTGTTCAAAACCACCCAATATGACACATGTGCTCCTCCGCCATGATGAATATGAGGATTTCATACAAACATACTACCACAAAGGAGTTGGTGAAGGGTCTCTAACACATTGTCCATCAACCCCATGAAAGTGGTTGGCATTTGTTAAGCCAAAGGGCATGATCTAGCCATTTGTAGAGACCTTCCTTAGATTTGAAGGTTGTCTTCCGTACATCCATAACTGATGGGGAACTCCTAGAACTGGCCACTTCAGGTCAATTGTTGAAGAAATTTTCTTCCTTGAGTTGGTCAAGAAGATCATCATCATGGGAATAGGATAGTAGTTCTTGACTATGATTTTGTTTAAGGTCCAGTAATTGACACACATTCTCCAAGTCCCATACTTATTTTGCACCAATACAATCAAGCTTCCACAAGGGGAGGATATGGGTTTGATGTGACCCTTTGAATAAGATCTGGTTCTTAAAGCATGACCCCATCATTCTCCATCAACGGTAGCATCAATATACTCAGTCCATTAGGTAGAGGTGTGCTAGGGTCAAATCAATTGTATGCTTGACTTAAGGTGTTGACACCCATGTAGGTGAGAGGACTAAGATGTATTCTATTCCTTCCAAACATAGCCACCCATTTTTGTCTGATTCAAGGAGAGATGTTGTGTAGAGGCCATAGATGTGGTGATGACCTTTTTCTTTATTACTGCGAGAATGGATCACAAAGAAGACAAACTTCGCCATGAACTCCAATCTTTATTACATTTCTAGTAGAGATTAAAGAAATAGTAGTAGGCGGTGCCACCTCTAGACTGCATATAATTGTTCACCCAATGTAATAATAACACTATGTAGTCTAGGACTCATACACAACATGATGCTTCCACCTAACATGGTTGTCCCAAATAACATCACAAACTTCAAGTGGAGAGATATCACACAATACCTAATCTTTTAAAGGTTTGATGTCGTAGGGAAAACCACCATTGGTTGACACAAATATCTCTTCCCTTGCGATCTAATCCACCGATGGTGGTAGGGTTAGGTGTGCTCTCATTTTCAAATTTCAACTACTTGATGAACTTCAATGAAATTAGGTTCTTATAACTACCACTATAGAAAATGAAGTAATCAGGCCCCCTTTACCAACATTTACAAGTGAAAGAGGTGTTCCCCTTCCTATATTTACTCTGGGTTTCTCAGTTGGACTTTGGTGGTAGCGACCATGGCATTGGGTTCAACATCGATAATCCTCTTTCCCCTCCTTCAAGATTTGAATCGTAATCAAGATCAATCTTTTACCGTAAGCCTTCAAATTTTGAATTCACTTAGGGACTACTCGGAGTGGAATTCATCGATGTTGTGCCAAGGAATTTTATGCTACTCACACCATTTTCCCATATCCTTCTTCATATTCTTGTTTCCCTTCTTCAATTGCATCTTGGATGGATTGTCATGGCTTCATATCAACACTTGGTCCCTTGTTGTAAAATGGGTTGGGGTTTCCTTTTCCTTCTTTTGGCTGTGAGGGGTTTCCAAATCCAAACTCTCATTGTTTATTCTTAAATATATGCTTGATCACAAAGGTATCTATAATGTTGTTCCCAATGAGGCTGCATGTCGAAAACTACATATTTATGTTTAAATATATGTATGCAAACAACCGTATATTTGAGTGCACCAAATGACACTCAAAAAATTTTGATACCCACTTGGTGGGAGGGTACCAAAATACAGGAAGTCTGGTAAGATATGGTCCCTTTCTTGACGTAGGGTGGTCCATCCGTGTACTTGTCTTCATAGCTTCCAAAATGGTAATATTATTCCTTAATGGTATCCCTGAATAAATCCCATGTAGGGGCCACCATAAAAATGTAGATTCCTCCATGACCCTTGTCTCGGTAGTATCCCACCGATCTTTAACATGGGAATGACCTTGAGGAGTACAAAAGTAACATTTTCCCTGTCGAAAAAATTAGACCGAAAACATCCTTTCTAGGAGATTTAACCATTTATCTACAACATCATCATATACCAATCCTTTCAAATAATGGAATATCAAAATTTACTCCTGCATCTTTGAAGTGGGTTGCATGGCCACATGATGAATATGCTTCTCCTAAGGCAACTGCCGTAAGGGATCTATGTGAGTCGTCCACCATTTCGTTCATTTGTTGCCTGAGGGATTCCTCGAGAAAACATTTTAATTGGATATCCTAATCCATCATATTTATTTTCGCCTCATCGTTTTCATCGATCTCACTGACTGAGCATGGCACACATCTGCCCCAAGTCCCACCTGTACCTGTCTTGTCAGGACATGCATGCAGCACAACAAAGGTACATCCCATGCCCACCTATCCTATCATGGAACAAACCCATTGGTACACTCCAATATCACAAACAAAGATATAACGGAATATCCAACAACAACAATTTCAAATACCAGGCCGAGCTGAAACTGACAAACCACGACTGTGTTCATGCCCATATATTTTCTCACACCCCAAGAACTCCCTTTGACGTCTCTCGGGAATTCCTGGCTTTTCAAATTACAAAATCTCCACGATCTCTGCCCACACCAGATCTGAGACGCATCTACAGGCCTGTCTGAGTTGGAAATCCTAACCCAAGACCCACAACCACTTAATGTTTACTATTTTCTTCATGTCATCCTATCATGATATTGGACACTCTCATGATTTCAAGAACCTATTTTTCCAACCCTGCACTGATATTAAAACTCTGACACATGCGTGATTTTGAATTTTCAACCCCCTTCACCTCTTCTTTCTCGGGACACTTTGGGTTCGCTGGGCCATCGCTAATCCTGGATGTAATTATTTTGGGATCTCACCACGAACCCTCGAGTGGCAAAAGCACCTATCAACTTGTCGAATCCTATGGCCCCACGCTGTCCTCATAGCCTTTCAGGATATCATGTTAGCTTATTTCATGATTCGCTGTAATGTTGGGACCTTAATGTCTTATTTTCATCCACCTTCCCTTCACTATTCCTTCCATTTAATCGCCCAATTAAACTCCTCTTCATCATATCATTTTCATAAATACATTTGGGTTTCACATTATTATTTTCCCACTTTATTCATTTTAGTATTAAAAGTGAATTTATGATTAAATATTAGAAAATATACATGTTTTCATATATATCCCAATTATGTGTGAGCTTTGTAATGTGTAGGAATATGTGGGATGATTAATTCAAAGAGACTTCGAATATCTCTTCCATCATTCCAAGGGAGATAATTATTCAAGCCTCTAACCAAATCTCCATGATCTACTCCTTGAAAAGAGGCTTGAATATCTTATCTAAGATATATGAGAGATATGTGTGAGGGATTTGAAGGGATCATATCTGTAATAATGGGAGTAGTTGAGATTGGTTGAGAGAATAGTACATCTGGAATTATGAGATGGTACAACCTTCATGGTTATATGTAACTGGAGAAGGGAATTTTAGTTTTGTTATTCTTTCATGTTTTGTCATTTGACTATTGGATAATATGATTTGAGATTGATATATATTGTATGAGCTCATTGTTAACTCTTCACATGTTGTATTTCCCTAGGCAATTTCATGCTTTCCTAGTTAGTTTCAATTCTTTTCTTTAGATCGGGCTTTGATTTCAAGAACATAGATTAGATTAGATTAGTTCTACTTCAGCTTCTAAGATACAAAGGTGCTTCACGCCTACGTACCCCAAGTTGACAATTAAATGGTTGGGCAAGTACTACAACGCTATTATAACGACATATATTCGGGCCATCATTTTGGCGCCGTTGTCTGGGAAGCACAAGGGATTGAGAGGTATCGACCTGGGTTAAGGGTCCCTGCTAATGGAAGGGATTAGAAGGTCCCGTCAGAGATTTCAATTGTTTCCTTGCAAGTGCTAGTCGAGATTGGGTCAAGGGTCCCCGCTAATGGAAGGGATTGAAGGCCCCGTTTCAGAGATTTCAATTCCTGAAGTAGACTTACGTGTTGGTAAGGGTCAAGGGGCGCCTACTTCGCAGACTCATGTTCTCCCCCGCCAACATGTTCAACTATGTGTTAGTGACTAGGGAAAATCTCAGAGCCTGGCTCGGGAGGCAACTCTAAACGCGGCCTATACCTCATGTGGGGACAGCTACGCAGAGTGTGTTTCAATTCTCTGCAAGTGTTAGTCAGAAACAGGGCTTAAAGGTTCTTGTTTAATGGAAGGAATTAGATGGTCTTGTTCTCTGTTAGGATATAGATAGATTTCAATGTGTGTTAATCATTTCACTTAGCAATGAGTTCTCTAACCTGAAGAGTGTTTTTTTGTGTTCTCGTGAAGAGTGGTTTGCTCTCCAAGAGTGTTTAAGCAAGTGTGATTTTCAGATTTCATTTTGATTTGGATGCAAGAAGAATCCTTCTTTCTAACATGATTTAACTATGAATATAAGCTTGGAACAACTCGCTCATATCCTTATGAAGTCGGGATTTCCTCTTCTCTTGAAGAGAAGATCTTGATAGCAAACGAGATCTTAATTACTCCTCCAAAACGTAATTCCATGAATAATACATAAAGAATGCTTAACAGGAAATTGAGGAGGAAAATGAGGAGCTGCAGTAGGATGTGAGTGAGACAAATTACACCTATGAGAGCCTCATCGAACAATGGTTTCAAGACGATACCAGGTTAAAGTCATTTAGCTTTTCTTCTCTTTGATAATTTAGAGTTTCAACAATTTTTCCAATCATTTTTTGTATATTCATGTATATTCTCATCATCATTTGTGAAATTGAAGAGAACATATACTACTACTATTACGTGAATGGTTTCACTGAAAATTTGATTACACATATCTGTTTTCTAATTTCTAATTAGTATAGAATAGGTGTGCTTTCATTTTCGCTTTTACTCTTATTTTCCTCGGTTTTTCTTTAGGAATAAGTATGCTCTCCTCCACAGTTCATGCAATCATGAGGATCAGAAAGTAGGTATGATTAATAATGTTTTCTTAGGAAGTATAATGATGCCTAAAATGCTCCATTTGCAAAAAGAAAAAAATAAAACAATAAATAAATAAATAAATAAAATTATGAATAAACATGTGATGTCAGAATGCCACTGTGAATAAAGAATGGAAGAAATGTATCCTTGTACCGTAATGTTAGCTGAATAAAGAAATGTGAATAAAGAATCAGAATGTTAATTGTCCCACTTCATAAATTTTCAAAATAAATTTTTAAAGTTTTTTTTACTTCATTTAAAACACCAACAAAATATATATATATATATATATATATATAGTATATATATATATATATATATATATATATATATATATATATATATATATATATATATATATATATATATATATATATATATATATATATATATACATCTCACAAACAGCTTTGTCGCCATGTCAAACATCAAGGTTATATGTCAAAACACCGTTGCAACTATGTCATAATCACTGGTTTGCATAAGCCAAGCTATGCAAATTTGAAACCTGCAATCACAACTTGAACTCAGATCTACAAATAAAACATAACCAAACATAGAACCAAACCGCAAATCAATTGTTGAAACTCGTACTAAGGAGTCGAAACTCAAAATGCTGGTCAAACTCTGCCAAATATCCGGGTCCGGTTCTCGCCTTTAACTTTTTGGTCTAGGATCATTCGCCAGAGCGCTAACGCTATTTTTTTCCCTCATCTTGTAGATGCCTGGAACTAAGCCTACAACAAAAACATCAAACATCAAACAACCTGCAAAATAGTCAAATCATTAAGACATGAAGCCCTCGCTTAAAAACCAAAACAACTTAAACAAATCTTCAGCATCGCAAATCTGGTTGTTGACTTCTAAAAGTCTTCACACATCTGCTGAGAATGGTTGGGCGGATCATCCACCTCCACCTCCGCGAAAAATCAAAGTGATCAAAACCAATTGCTTAAAATAACTGAGATCTATGTGGATCGTAGAATAAGGGGAAAATTTGAACGCATGGGCATCAAGAGAGGTGATCAGTTGGTTTGACCATTTTCCATATTTGGCATCACGATTTTATACGTTTGATCCTATACCCATCCACTGTCCCAGTTGCCGCCAACTCATAGGATGAAGTATGAATCCGACCTCCAAAAATAATAATGAACTAGATGAGGATGGTTGCATTTAACAAACTCGTGCTATCTTCCTGAGACATTGATTCTTGGTGATACGCCATGATCACACATCCTAGGTTCTGTTTGAGAGCCAATACGAGCCGGTGATGTATTTGTACAACTAAAATCGTGATTTTCTGATGGTCGCCCTCTCATTGGTAATTACTTTGAAACATCATGTCTGAAGAGGATCGGTTGTATCCATCGAACCTTGAGCAGTCTATGCAAGATTGGGGGCTGCATTCAAGGGAAAGGTTGTTAACTTGGTGTTTAATGCAACGAGCAAAGCCTCTGCATATAGAACGCTTGGTTTGAACAGTTCGCTAAAAATAAATATATATATAAAAATAATAATCATTCTCTTGATAATATTCGTTGTATATTTCAAGAGGTAGAGAATGTGCTTGCTGATGGACGGCCTTTCCTTTTTGGCAACAAGTTTACTGCAGCAGACCGCTATAAATTCCTTCAACTGTACTTCTACCCGCTGACCATATAATAAAGGAATCACACCCACGCTTATTCTTCGTCCCTTTGATCTAAACTTAAACAAGTATTTGTTTATTTCACGTAAATTGCAAAGCTGCCAATTTGAATAAGATGATTATATTAGGTCACAATTTCTATGCCATCCCAAAAGATTCTCGTTACTACCAGAACAATAAAATGGAAGCCATTGTGAACACTGGTAAAATACTGACTGAAATTCACTGCCAGAAACGGCTAAATGAAATTCCTGTGGACGGCTCACCAACAGATCATTGCGCAGTTGATCTGAAAGTATTTGAAGGGTTAAATTGGCATTTCTTTTCCTGCGACGTCTCGTTAGAATTTATCGAGGAAATGGTTGCACCCATCTCGCCGGAAAATCCTCTTCACGACGAAGCTCTTCCGATTGCGCTAGATCGCAATACACCATCGGTCCGCTAAGATATACACACAAAGATATATGCAAGCCGCATCATATGGAAACGAATTTCTACTGGGGATCGCACCTTCCTCGCCCATACTCGCATGGAAGAAAGATTTGGAGAGGTTTTCCAAATATTATCCGGATAAATCTACCCCGCATTTGCGACCGTAAGGTGGTCGGTCGTATCGGGCGCCATTTATCCTGCTCAAGTCGCTTCATTCACTGAAATAAATTCTCGGGTAATTCTATAACAGTATTTTGTATTGCTTTTGCAATGACATCCTTCTCAATATTTGATGTGCCAGTATTTTGGCCAATATTATTATTCTATTGTATTGTGCTTTTTATGCTAACAATAGAAGTGGCGCATAATCGATATGATCAAAATGGCACCATTTTCGCAGGGCAAGCACCATAATGGGAAGAAATTAGTTGATGCAGAATTGCCACAAAGCTCTAGCCACCGACCGTAATGATGCCAGAGGTACACGCTTGTCGTAGCTGACCGTGCCGCCGGACTTATACCTTACTTCTGGTTAGCCGAAGCGACATCTTAAAGGAAATGTTGGATATTGACAATCTGGAGACTTCTAAGACTATGCTTTTTGATAAACAGTTTCGAATCAGTGGTATTGAGAATTCTATGACCTTTTCGGCATTGGATGACAAGTCTACGTAACTTAATCTGGAAAACAACAATCTCACCGGGAATATTCCTAGTTCTTTGGGCCAGCTTCGTAATATTCAATATCTGGTGATAAGAAACAATAAACTTGGTGGAGAGATTCCGCCTTCAATACCAGGGATTCCAAATTTGATAGAACTGGACCTACCCGCTCGTATTTAATCCAGAACCTGTCATTTCTATCCACAGGGCAGTCAAATTTTAAATTGCCAGCAGATCCTTCTGTTCCTATTGTTATGGTGGGCCCTGGAACTAGTTTAGCACCTTTTAGAGGCTTTTTGCAGGAAAGGGATACACTTCAAGAATCTGGAGAGGAGCCTGGACCAGCAATTCTTTTCTTTGGCTGCACGAATCGGCAAATGGACTACATTTATGAAGATGAACTGAAGCACTATGTGGATAATTGTGTATTGACTGATCTGGTTCTTGCCTTCTCTCGCGAAGGAACAACCGAAGAGTATGTGCATCACAAGATTACAGAGAAGGCATCCTATATTTGGAATCTTATTTCTCAAGGTGGTTATCTCTATGTATGCAGTGATGCCAAGGGCATGACTAGGGATGTGCACATGACACTACACAATATTGTCCAAGAGCAGGAATCAGTGGATAACACTAGTGATGAGGCTATAGTAAAGAAATTACAGACAGAAGAAAGATATTTACGAGATGTATGGTAATTGAGTGAATTTTGTTCTAGGTCAGCTCAATCTCATCTCGTGCAGGTAAGAAGATTGAGGAAAAGAGAAAGCCTAGCAAAGTATTCATTTGGGAAAGAAATCTCATGGAAAACTGATGCTTAAGCTGATTTACTACAGAAGTGTGGGATTATTTACACCTCCAACTACTGCATCCCAGGATTTGCTATCACTCTGCCCATTCCAATTTTCTAGCACCAGTATCACATTAATACTGGTCTAGAATTGTATTCTTAATTCATTTGTGTCTAAGAGCAAAGCTAAATATCATGGCCTTGGGTTAGAGGACAACTCTCCACGTCATAAATCTCTCTCTTGGCCCTCAAGATGCTATAGAAGAAGAACTAACAGAGTTATTAAGGATTCTTTTAGTAGTCCTAAGATACGACAGCATGAATCACGTTGGAGTCAGCCAATCACCGGTTGTAGTATTACCGCTTAAGTACCGGGGATCAAGATACGCTGCTAAAGCTTTGAAGGTCTTTTACAAAGCAGACCACATTATGGTTAGAAGCAAATGTGCATGTTGTCCAAAATTCTGTTGAAATTTTAAATTGGTCGTAAAAATGAACAACATACTACAATTGGTGCATTGATCGTTGTTGTTTAAAAATCCTTTCCAAGATAATTTGCATTTGTGTGATGTTGAATAGCAGAAAAGACTTTGGCTCGGGCTTTGGATCACGTAGAACCCGCATGGTAAAGACATGTTGAACAAGGATAAAGGAAGATGGAAAAGTCTCATTAGACTTGGGTTTTGCACTTTCATGTTAATCAGGTTATAGTTGCATGCTTTGGATATTTTTTTTGCTCTTGAAATATCACAAGTGACATTGAACATTGACTGCGATTTTATTTTGTTTGTTTTTTATTTTATTTTTTTTCTTTGTTGCAACAAACAAAACACCAAAATTATAAAAGCTTTTAAAATTATAAAACTCTAAACATTGCAAATGGATCTTCCTTCCTCGAACATTATTGGAATTATGTTTTCGTATTTAACGCTAATTTCTTTGAGTTATCAAAACAGTTTTGATTAAGGGAGATTGCCTACGGAAACAGGTAAAAAAGACACATTTCATTTTATTCGATTGTTGGCATTTGTACTCATTCCTACATTTTATGTTTTTCAATGATCTCATTATTTCACTGCAGGTTTAGTACAAACATTTTGCCAGGTTCAAATATGATTGCATTTGTTGTTGCTGCGATTTTTCAAGAATCACAAACTTAACAAACATGCTTTTGATCAACAAATTGACTAAGTCGTTACTCAACAAGTAAACATCATGACGCTTGTTGTTACATAGAAACCTTTCATAACCCATTTGCGCCATGCATGTTTATCCTTATTTTTTCCTTCAAACGTACATTATTCATCCATGTCTGAAGCCTATGTGCTATCACTTTATCAGTCAGAACTTTACACATGTCTATTTTTCTCTGAATCTCATACATTCCTTTATCCATTTCAGTTTATTTTTGCCTTATTTTTCCATTCTCCTAGTTCGGGCTTCTTTGAATAAAACTTATTCCCTTTCCTCGATTACATTACTTTGCTTTCCTCGCCATGCTGATACACACTATTTTCTCATGAGCTCTTTCCATTGATAGTCCTGCAACAAATCTTTTTTGTACAAACTCAAGGACTCCATGTGGGACTCCTTAAGGCCCACCTTTCAACAAGTCTTGCCCCATCGACCTCAACACCTTTATCCGGGATATAGACTAGAGTCCATTCTTTGAGTATCGCGGAGGCTTGCATGCCTTAATGGCAGCTCCTCTCACTGGCAATCATGGGAATACATCAATGCCCATTGATCGCCGATCTTGCAAGTGGTTCGACATCAGCTCATCTATTCTCACTTCTCAAGTAAGATGTACTTGGGTACTTTGGCACTCATTGACATCAATGGTGAAGCTTGTTCTCAGATTGGTTAACGGCATTCATCAATGGCCTGTAATCCAATGATTTCTTTTCATTCTATTATCTAATAATATTTATTCGTGACATTAGGATTGTGTCTATTGGGTTTTGTATGTACACCATACACTTTTCATGACTCCCCAAGAAGCATAAAGAACATGATTTCACATCTATGAGAGCACGACAGTTCGACATTTTCACACTTTCTCTTTTCCATGCTTCATCACACTGGCCAGAGATTCCTCCACTACACATTCTTTTATTCATATGTTGTAGTTCCAGCCGTTGTTGTGACAAATGTCTATGTTATGGCAGTTGCAGCAGTTCCCGCAGTTGCAGATTGCTACAGTAGCAGCCACCTTTCACATGATCCTACAAAGAAGTACATCTTTCTAATGCTACAACAACAACACCATTCTACAGCCATATCTTCTGATCCTGCGACCAAGGATTACCTTCCATATTACCAACAGTAAATACATATTCTTTGTTCAAATAGCTCCAAAGATGTTAGTTGTAAATACATAAGCAGCAAATAATTTATCGATCCAAATAGCCACAACCAATACATTCCTATTACATAGTTCATCTTCATTTTGGGTAAGGAAGGTATGTTGTTTTCCAAGCTTTAATCATGAAATTCCTTCTATGTTGACTGAATATTTTGGAAAATTTCCTCGCCACACTTCATTTCCTCTCTCCTTCCATGACCTACACCATGTTGTAATGGGACATGCAATTCATCTGCTTGGGGAACTATATTGATATCCACCACATTTTTCCACTATCATCATCCGATTTTCATCCCATTTACACTTCCCAAAAATTTCTTTTCCAACAATCCCCAGATGCACTCTTTACTTTACGATTGATCTACACCTTGGCATGATCTATAAAAGATAGAGAAAAAGGCTTTCTTTATACTAAGTGATGATTTCTTATGCACATTGATAGCTTATCTTTCCAGTGAATATATGGGCACAACTATTATCATAACAGCAATAGAAAAATAACGAAATGAATGTAGATAACACAAGAACCAACATTCTATATTCATGGTTGTTACACAAGAACCAACCATGGGAAAATGTCAGTTGTTATTGGGAACTAAAATATGGGAAAAATTATTATCATGTATCAAAGAAGAGAAAATAATGAAATGAATGTTGTTAACACAAGAACCAACATTTTATATATTCATGGTTATTGTTACACAAGAACCAACCATAGGAAATGTCAGCTGTTATTGGAAACTAAAATATGGGAAAATTATTATCATAACAAAGAAGAGAAAAATAAGGAATGAATGTTGTTAACACAAGAACCAACATTCTTATATTCATGGTTGTTACACAAGAACCAACCATAGAAAATGCTAGTCGCTACTCATGAGTTGTTACTCATATCTCCCACATATCCCGGAAACACTCATTATTAAAAATACATCATCAATCAAAGCCAAAGTTCGAACGCCAAAGGTTCTTCAGAAGATCCAAGCATTTATTGCATGAGGACATGCAACAAGTTGTTGGGGGGCACATGTTAACCTGAATGTTGTATTTTCATCCACCTTTCCTTCACTATTCCTTACATATTCACTTCCACCAAACCTTCATCATATCATTTTCATAAATACATTTGGGTTTCACATTATTATTTTCCCCACTTTATTCATTTCAGTATTAAAAGTGAATTTCATGATTAAATATTAGAAAATATACATGTTTTCATATATATCTCAATTATGTGTGAGCTTTGTAATGTGTAGGAATATGTGGATGATTAATTCAAAGAGACTTCTGAATATCTCTTCCATCATTCCAAAGGAGATAATTATTCAAGCCTCTTCAAGGAGAGAAGATCATGGAGATTTTGGTTAGAATATCTTATCTAAGATATAAGGAGAGATATGTGTGAGGATTTGAAGGGATCATATCTTGTAATAATGGAAAGTAGTTGAGATTGGTTGAGAGAATAGTGGATCTAATTATGAGATGGTTACCCTCTTCATGTATATAAGAGAGTGCTCTCTTCATGAGAATTCAATGAGGATTGAATTAGAGTTGGAATTAGAATTCAATTAGGATGTGATTGTAACTGGGAGAAGGGAATTCTTATTTTGTTATTCTTTCATGTTTTGTCATTTGACTATTGTAATATGATTTGAGATTGATATATTGTATGAGCTCATGTATGTCATTGTTGCTAACTCTTCACATGTTGTATTTCACTTATGCAATTTCATGCTTTCCAGTTAGTGTTTCAATGCTTTCTTAGATCGGGCTTGATTTCAAAGCAACATAGATTAGATTAGATTGCTCCTACTTCAAATTCGCATATACAAAGGCAGTTTCACGCCTAATGCACTCGTTGACAATTAAATTGGTCAGTACTACAACGCTATTATAACGACATATATTTCGCCAACATCGGATATTGACACTCGCGATTTCAAGAAACCTATTTTTCCAACCCCAGAATCTCGATATGCCAAAACCCTGACACATGCGCGATTTTGAATTTTCAACCCCCTTCACCTCTTCGACACTTCGGGGTTCACAATATCGCGAATCCGGATGCAATTATTTTGGGACTTCTCACCACGAAACCCTGATAAGGTGTGCAACCTATCAACTTGTCGAATCCTATGGCCCCACGCTGTCCTCGTAGACTTTCAGGATATTGTGTTTAGCGATTTCATGATTCCCGTTGCAATGTTCACGGGACTTTAACCCACGAAACTCCGATATGAAATATCTGGGTCGATCCAATGGCCCTTACGAATCAGATCAATGGTTCTATCCCTCCTGAACTTTAAGCCTCTTGGGAATACTTTTCCATTTCTCCCCTGCTCCTCCACGAGATCTGACGACTCATGGAATTTCATGGACTCTCCTCAGAGAATATCGTCCGTCCATCCTTCCTTGATGATTTCTGTGAATCACCAAGTGTTCCTCCGCGGAACTCGTCCACCTGCGTGTAAACTTACGACACCTTCTTAAA
>SNQJ01S0200985.1:6797-16911 GCA_010110895.2 Picea sitchensis | reverse complement strand
TTTGATTAGTTTAGCTAAATGAGAGAACATATTAAATTATACTGTATTGAAACTTAAATAAAAAATTTATCAACCAAATTTCTATATTCTTAATTAAAAAAGAACTTTAAAACATAATATTTTTATATAAACTAAAGTTGGTTTATTATTATTATAACCCAAAGTTTATATAATGTTATTCTTTTATTGGACACATGCCAAAATAAAATGTATTGAGAAAATTGAACCACACAACAAATCGTTTGTTTACACATCATAAAGAAATTTTGCAACATATGGGATATTTCAAAGTTTTAATGCTATTTTAAAAGGTTTGACTATGAATATATTCATTTTTCATATCATCACGTGAAACTCCTAAGGTGTCTCACCATCAAATCAGAGTAAAGGGAAAGATTATCACCAAATCACATGAGAATTGGGATAAATCGTTTATTAAACGTTATTCCAACGAATTGCCAGCATTGAAAAACATTGCCATGTTGCCATTACCAAATTCTGATGAATTGTTTCGAAAAGATGGCCGAGGAAGCCATGAGTCCATTGAAAGATATCATGAGAAAGTACCACAAAGATCTTGTTTTTTTGGATGAAGGAAATCATACGAAAATATGAAGTTTATGCTCTCGTCCTTTGCTTTTAGTTTACTCTTTACTTAGTTTTTTTTTTAAGTTACTTTAGTTTATTTTAGTTTTACTTTTATTTAAAATTACTTGCTTAAATTTATTTTAGTTTAGAGTAGTTCACTTTTATTACATTTGATTTATTTTTAGTTATAGTTTTAATTTGGTTATAGATTAGTTTAAATACTATTACTTTTTAGTTTTATTTTAATTATTTTAATTGTAAATTAGTTTTAATTCATTTGTATTTATTTATGATTCATCACTTTTGTTTTATTTTATTTTAGTTTTAAATTATGTTAGTATAATTTTATTTATTAGTCTTTATCATTAGATTTTCAATGTATTTTATTTTAGATTTAGTTTTATTATATTTTCATTTTTTTTTTGAATCTTAATGTAAATTTATTTTTATCTTGATTAAAATTTTAATATAATTGATTTGTTTGGATTGTAGGTTGTTAATGGAGGATTTGAGGACTAAGCTCAAGGAGCAAGGAATCAAGCTCAATAAATTATAAAAGGAACATGAATGCATTCTTGAGGGGGGATTCGAAGTTTTGCAAGAGGGAAAACTCTTTGCCTTGTTGTAAGGGGGGTACTTATTTTGTAGAATGTTGTAAGGGGGGCACTTATTTTGTAGAATATTGGTTATCTTTTGGATCAGATTTTAAATATCTTTACTCCATAATCATTTTGGACACTTTTGTTCATTTTTCAGTGTAGAATAAAGATATTGTTCAATCTTGTTTATCCTCTGTTCAAGATGAGTGTAATTGTTGATTTAGCATTGTTGTTTAAATATGAACAATTTGTGCTTATTTAAAACTTCTCTCAAGCTATCTTTGGAGATTTGGGTAGAGTTAAATTAAGATTGGATATTGTATTCAATAATATTTGTATATGTTAGTTGTTAGCTATCTATCAGTTTAGCATCATACTTGTCTTGATCCAAATTACTGTTATTCTATGAGAACTATTTATTTAGTATAATTGGTATCTTTATCTTGGATACAATCATGGTGATTTGAATCCAAGTATATGGATACAAGGATTCGATAACTATTTATCAGATAATTGTATATGCATATATGCTTGAAGAGTTGGAAAGTCATATGACCTGTTTCTTTGATTTGTTAGCTCATTTTAATCTTAGCTTCAATTCTGGTCCATTCTCTTTTATCTTGCTCTTGATTGGGAGTAGGATTATTCCTTTTCTCGATTGAGATAGATTAGATTTCCTTTGACTGGATGCATATTAAAATAGATTACATTTTACATCTAGTTTAATTCATTGCATTTCTAAAAGTCTCATTTCGTAGGAATTTTTTTTTTGTGGCTTGGTTGAGCCCTCATTTCAGCTGACTCAAAGATTTCCTTTTCAAGTAGCTGCAAAAGGAAAATATTCTCTTTTGCTTGTTGGTAACAAAAAATGTTATTATACATCAACAAAGAGACAGGTAGGTTTAGTGTTAGTTTAGGTTGATTTAGTTTAGATTAGGATTTCCTTTTAGTTTAGATTAGTTTTATGAAAAGGGTAACTGGACCCATTTAACCAGTAAGAATCACCACACCAAGCAAATAAGATTCTAATTTGGGATTTGATCGGGTGATTTCCTTAATGTTGATCATGGTCAATTTTGGCCATCAACAGGACCCAATTAACTATAAAGAACATTGTGAACCTAGGTTTGAAAGTGATCCTCTACACAATGACATGGATCATGGGATCAACATATTTTCATATAGATTCATAGTCTCAGATGCAATGTGGTATTGAATGATTGAGGCCCATAATATTTGATTGGATAACTACAACGCTCACCTGCATGAAGACCCAACTCACAGATTGCAAACTGCGGACGAGAACAAACTTTTTGTTTGGGATTGTTCTTTGTACTTTTCTCTTCGAGAGAGTGTCAGGTATTAGCGTGAGAGATTTTGTCGAGGATCACCAAAAACCATGGGAAACTTTGATACAGTGGATTGAATTACTGGCATTCCTAGAAGGGCGAACAATGTTCAATCCCTTTGATGATGGATTTTTCGGTTAGTGGGCTCACCAGATTCCTACCATTGATGACTATCCATACAGTGGGATAAAGTTTTCCCATGACCCAGACATGATCATTCCTCCTAGCATGACACTTAGTGATATAGGTAACTTTTATATTTTCGTTGTTTAATTTTTAATTTTTGATCAGATTTATCTTGTTAACAGAAAGAAAAACATGTCTTTTTTTAGATCCATATTACTGAAACTTATCACTTAAACGTGTAGATACATCCCCATGAGACCAGCAAGACTCCCATGGCACATGCATCAAGGACGAGATGAGCTAGGGCCTAGTGATGATGTAGTGAGGACCTTATAGAGCATGGGGACAAACATGGAGGATTTGACATGTTCGGTCCCTATGGCCACCATAGATGATCTTCCACTATGGATGCAACATCATGTTGTTGGAGTAACTTGTACATGGGTTTGCCTCTTTCATCATTTAGCGAATGTCGTAGTCTTCTATGATAGGGCTCATCGACCACAAGCCTAGATGGTTATGTGTTGAGGGAATCATTTTGTACTCCTGAACATTTGGGGCTAGAAGACCATATTTTGTATTATGGGCCTCTTTTTGGACACACACACACACACTCATATACATATTTTTTGTGCGTTATTCTAATCTACTTGCAAATAATGAATATTTACATGTGTCAAGGTTGTGTTCTTGTGTTTAATGATGAAACAAATGCCAATCTAGAACGTAATTAGCATATGCATCAATTACTATATTAGACTACCTAGGAACATGTATGTATGTAATAAAATCAAAAGATTGTTCCAGGAGACGTACTTTAAGGAAGTGACGTAACAAAACTGGATCACGGATAAAATATAGGCCATTCAACCGAGACACAAGTAACTGAGAGTCTAAATAAAAATGGAGGGAATGAATACCATACGATAAAGCATCTCACAAAAGTTTGATAATGAAACTGTACTCGGGTATATTATTCGTAGTTTCCCCAAGATAAACATCTCCAACAGACACTAGCAGGTTAGTAGAAGAATAAATCACCCAAGCAACATAAGTGACGTTTTGCATGTGGCAACTAGCATGATCTATGAATCCGACATAAATTGATGACTCCCTTGACATTTTCCACACAACAGAAGCACAACCATTAATTAATGCAAACAAAGAAAAAACAACTATATAACCTATATAAAAAAAAATAAACCATATTTATAAGATAACTAATACTTGAGCCACAAAGATCAAGCATAATACCTTTTAAGGTAGAGCCTATTTCTAGGCTTTAACAACAAATTACCCATATAATTAGCTAGTTCGTAAGCCCCTTTTTCCAATACATGTCTTATGAAATATGGACCACACTACAAGGGGTTGAACTTTCCTTCTCCTAATGCATTCTTATCCTAGTCATAGACCAAAACAAGGTCATCATTGGAGAAGACCTTAGGATGAACAGACTTGTCATATTGGGACTTCACACGTTTCTTATGTAGAAATTTCAGTACACTTAATGTATTTCTTGCGATTCTCCTGATCTAACAATTATATGCCACTGTTAAATACATAATCGCTTCTACTAATATTCTCGCGAAAATTTAAACCACGATCACAAAGTGATATATCAAGAACACATAACACATAATTTTTACAGGGAAAACATAAAGCTAAAAAACCCACTATCATATATTATGCATATCATGGATCATGAAACAATCTCATACAAAACTCTAATCCAAGAGCTCTCAGTACAATACAATCGTCTCACATTGTCATACAAAAATTGACAAATTCATGTGCCAATATTCTGTCTCCAGATAGCCTACCTCCTCTACACAATCCCTACAAATAGAATTCTCACAATGAATTCAAATTGCCTAGTTTTCACATGCTCATGAGCATATCCACTACATGTGTGATTGCATGAGTGCACTTCACTCAAATCACAACTAATATCCAAACTGTCCCTTTCACATGTTATCTCAACTAGGTCTCAACTGGATCTGACATGCATGTAGTTAACCATGGCGAATCTTTAGTTGCATGTGAGTTCATTGATTCTGAATTAATTAATAATTAATTCACTGAACTCTCACTAGCATAAGTTCAGTTACAACTAGTACAACCGGGATTAACTCACTTAATTGAGTTAAACTACTTCACAAGTCTCACAACTACACTTATAACTCTATTACAACTTCAAGTCACCTCCATGTCTTACCAACCAACCTTTGAACTCAAATTTCCCATTGTTAACTGATTTTCCATTGCAGTTAATTATTTCAAGTAATTATGATATAATATATTAATATTTATTGTCCAATTAATTTAAGGGAAAAGTAAATTAGACACATGTTTCTTGTTGACTTTTCAACACTCCCTCTCAACAAGAAAGGGATTATCCTTCACCCCAATCCTTTCTCTATGGTATTCAAATTTTCTCATGGTGAGTGCCTTCGTCAGAATGTTTGCATCCTAATCTTCTGTAGGAATGTATTTAAGAAACATGATCTTCCACTGCACACAATCTTTGAGATGATGATACCATATATCTATATTCTTAGATCTATCATGAAACACATGATTAATCGAGAGTTTAATGCAACTATGATTATCACAATGAATCACTGTCGGATCTAAATGAGAGCCAAACAAACCAACCAAGATCTTTCTCATCCAGATAGCCTCACATGCAGCTTGACTCACTACCATGTATTCTGCTTCTGCTGAAATAAGTGCCATGGATCTTTGTTTCCTGCTGTACCAAGAAACAACTATAGATCAGATACTAAAGATCCCCCCTGATGTTCTCTTTCTGTTCATTGGGTTGCCTGCCCAATCTACATCCGTGAAGCCATGCAACTTCACCTCATCCTTCTATCTATACCATAATCCATACTCAAATGTGCCCTTCAGATATCTCAGGACATGCTTACCCTCCTTCCAAAAGATTTTGATAGGCTTAACCATCGCTTGACTTAGCTGGTTAACCGCATAGCAAATGTCCGGTCTCATGTTTAGTAAATACATTAGCAAACCCACTAACTATCGATAGAAAGTAGCATCCAATACCTCTCTAGAAGTAGCATCCTCTTTCCTCTAGTATCCTGGAAGAGGAGTATCCATGGGTTTATAGCCCTCCATGTGAAACTTACCCAATATCTCCCTTGCATACTTTCCTTGAGACACAAAAAGTTCACCATCTCGCTGCCATATTTCCAATCCAAGGAAATAATGAAGAAGGCCCAAATCCTTCATCTCAAAATCCTTTGCAAGGTCATCCTTGCATGCGTGTATCGGCTGCTCATCACCAGTCAGTATGAAATCATCAAAATAAAGAAAAATGATTAAAATCTTACCCTCCACCATTGATTTGTCGACTGGTCTTGGGACAATTTCCCATGCACTGTTTTTGACAATGGATTCATACTCCTCCACCATAGCATCAAACCAAGTGGGATCCTGCATTACTTCCTGAAAGGAATATGGTTCAGTGACAATAAATTTTATCATGAGATCCATGTATCCAACAAATCGATCAGGAGGTTGTCTTTGTCTGCACTGTGAAGTAGGGGCTCCTACATTCTGTGCAACATCTAGTCTCAATCTGTCAGCTTCCGTGGTGCACTTTCTACCATTTCTGATGGATGGATCTACTTGAGTGGTTTCGTCCACTCCATGAACCTCCTCATGTGGCTGATTCACATCTTGAGACTCATCTTTGGGAACCAACAGTTCCTCTTTTGCATGCAAGTCTAGCTCCCTCTCAAGCGACAACAACATGGATTTCCCCTCATCGAATTTTATATCTCTTCGTATAACAGTCATGTTACTGTTTGGAAAATACACACGATAATTATGGGGTTTTTCTGTGTACCCCACAAATATCCCAACTTCAGCAGTCGGTTCCAACTTCTTCTTGGAATACTTGGTCACATGCACATAAACAGATGAGCCAAAAATTATAAAATGAGAAACATCAGGTTTCTTACCAGTGAAATCTTCTTCAAGTGTACGCATGCCAAGTATTCTATGAGGACAAGGGTTTTGCACATAAACTGTAGTATTGCATGCTTCTGCCCACAAATGCATTTGTAGGCCATGATCATGCACCATCGCTCATGCTGCACCCATGATCGTTATGTTCTTCCTCTCTGCGACCCCATTTTGTTGTGGGTTATGAGGTGTTATGATTTCTCTTTGAATTCCTTCTTTTCTACAGAAGACTTTGAATTCGTTAGAGATGTATTCTCCACCATTATCGCTCCTTAGATATTTTCACTTAATTCCTCAAATCTTTCTCCACCAATGCTTTAAACTCACAGAACTTTGAGAATGTTTGACCCTTGTTTTGCATGAAGAATATCCAATATTTATGAGAAAGGTCATCAACAAAAATAACATAATACCTATGTTTTGTTGTTGAAGCAATCGAGAATGGTCCACACATGTCTGTGTGAATTCTCTCTAGGATCACTGAAGCATGGTTCTCATTTTCATGAAAGGTTGACTTTACATACTTCCTCAGGGTGCACCCCTTGCACTGATCTAACTAAGCAAGTGTTCCCATTGGAAGTCTAGTAGATATTTGTTGCATGATCTTCAAGGCCCCATGAAGGTGCTTGGGTTGAGGTTGTAGTGGTTGCAGTGTCGTTCTGTTCTCCTTTTGAACAGATTGCGAAGAAGCTAATTTTGCAGTATGAGATACTACCTTGCGGCCCTTTTTAGGTGGAACAATAGTTGGAACTACCTTTGGTATTCTGTAGATATGACCTCCAAGAGAAACAATGACACAGCGGGGTCGAGACTAATAAACATTATGGCACTTCCACATATATGGTTGGCCCAAGAGAACATCACAGACATCCAGTGGGGCAACATCACATAATACCTCATCCTTGAAGGGTTGGATGCCATATGAAAATTGACATTGTTGGTTGACATGAATATCTCATCCCTGACGAAGCCACCCGATGTTATATGGCTGTGGGTGTGGTGTTATCGAAAATCCCAGTTGTTTGATGACCTCTGCTGAGATGAGGTTCTTCTGGCTTCCGCTATCAACAATAAAATGAAGTGAGGTCCCCTTCACCCACATCTGTGAATGAAAAATGCACTCCCTCTCTTCAGGATCTGTTGCTTCTTCTGGTTAAATTGTTGCGGTCACGACAATAGGAGTGGGGTCTGCATCAATGATATTTCCCTTAGTATTATTTTCAGAATTAGATTTTGAATCAGGGGAGGACTCTTTGTCTTTGATATCGGCCACCAATGACTGTTTTGAGAGACATTCATCAGTGTTGTGCCAGGGGATTTTGTGGAACTCGCACCATTTTCTGGTGTCCTTCTTTGTCTTCCTGTGACCCTTCTTTTCTTGTGTCTTGGACTTGTTTTTGGGAGACTGTTTGTTAGGGCTGTCTTTGCCATACTTTGGTTGTTGCATATTTGCAGACCCGAACTCCTGTTTGTTCATGGTGCTTAAATTTCTGCTCAATTTTGACAACATATCGATAAGTAGAACTGAGTGATGAGATGTCCAAAAAATCCATTTCAGTTTGGATGTATCTGTGTAGAGCCCCACGGTATTTTAGAACCAAATTTCACTGATAGTCTTTGATACCCATCTTGGTGAGCAAGTTATGGAAGGTATTGGTGAACTCCGGAACTACTTGGCCCCTCTCTTGCTGCAGTGTGGTCCATCTCATGTACTGGTCCTCATAGTTGCCAACATGGTAATATTGTTCCTTTACCACATCCACAAAAAAATCCTAAGTGGGATCGGCCCCATATATTCCAGACTCCTCGGTGGAAATTTTCTCCCTGTAAGTTTCCCACCAATGTTTGACATGAGGAAGATCTTTAAGGAGTGCGAAGGTGATCTTTTATTTGTCAAAAAAATTGTGAACAGAGAAATAACCTTCTAGCAGAGTTAACCATTTTTCTAGGGCTTCTGCATCTATCTGTCCTTCAAATACAGGAATATCAAAATTAAATTGTACCTTGAAAGACGAGGTGCCTCCAAAGTGGCCACTTGATGAAGATGCACCTGCTGTTATCAGCAGACGTTGAAGGATGTGGGAAAAATTCTCCATCATTTCATCCCTCTATCGTGTGAGAGCTTGCTCAAGCAACAAATTGATAGGATCGTCTGCTCCGTCATTTTTCTTTTCTTCTACCATTGAGGGTTTCTTGGATGTGTGAGATTGATTTTCTTCAAGAGAGACAAGATTGAGACCCAACTTTCTATACTCGTATTGGGGACATGCACTAAAAATGATCAAGAGCAGCCTACTCTGATACCACTGATCCAGATTATTTTCGGCACGAAATGGGAGCGAAGATATAATAAAGAAATGCATAGAGATATCGTAGATATTAAATAAGATAACATAAATGTATCAGAGATGCAACAATAAACACAGATATACAGTAATACACGATTTCTATTAATGAAATAAATTTACAGAGACTGTAAAAATACAAAGTGAAAGACTCGCTAGAATGGTGGCATCTTATCTCTAAGAAGAGATGTGACGACTACTTGCATTCGCAAGAAGATGGTTACAATGAGGCTCTAAAGGAATTTTTACAATAACCAGGAATTCCAAAAACTCTAGACATCCAAAAACCTAACCCTAGGAGATGAAGTGCCAAAAATCATGTGGGCCCCGTTTGGGTAAGTGAGTACATCAACTTCTTAGGGTCGTAACCTTTGTATATGATCTTCGTTTTAGGCGTGTGATATCTCATTGGAAAGGTATTTTCGAGGAGATTCATTTTGGGGGATCAATAATGTTTTTTGATATAATTGAGAACCTCGATATCGAAAAACTTCATTTGGGCCCTAAAAATGGCCCCAGAAGTTAAAAACTGCTAAAAATAGTAAATTTCCAAAATTGTCAGAAAACTGTTTTGAGCCAGTCGGAAAAGGTGGGTGGCCACCGATATCACCCAAGATCAATCCTCCTTACTTAGGAAGCAATTTTATCCATTACGTTGAGTTCTCGAGGGAAAGGGAAAAGTGTTTGCTGAATATGCGTCTTGGTGAGCTGTTGGCCTTGCTGGAGATGTCGCGCTGCTTAGTTTGTGGAAGTTTGTCAAGAACGTGTTGAGGCTAAGTTCATTCAACAAGTCAAGCTACATGAGAGGACGATGTGCAGAAGGAATCTTTGGGATTTTCTACAACCTTGTTGACTTTCTTCTGTTTGATAGAAGGTGCTTGGGGCGAGGCTATAGTGGTTGTAGTGTCATTCTATTCTCATTTTGAACATATTGTGAAGAAGCTAAATTTTGTAGTATGAGATAGTACCTTGCGACACTTTTAAGGTGGAACAGTAGTTGGAACTACCCTTGGAATTCTGTAGAGATTCCCCCCCAGAGAAACAATGACACTACGGGGTTGAGACTCATATACAACATGACGCTTCCACATATATGGTTGGCCCAAGAGAACAT
>SNQJ01S0200984.1:0-16911 GCA_010110895.2 Picea sitchensis | reverse complement strand
TTTAGCCATTTTTCATGGCGCCATGATACTATGAGCTCAGAATTGTGTTACCTGTTACAGGGAAATGCACAAACTTCTTAGCTTGCTAAAACTTGCTGTTCTGGGAGAAAGCAAATAGAATTCAAAATCTGATATCCTTATTCGTCTTAAGTGTATTCATTGGCAAATACTTTATTGACGATGCATTCATTTACCTTAAATGGAAAGATATTTGCGGTGATATACAATCTATATCATAAATATCGCTGTTGATCCGTTATTAATGCCATTAATATTTGGTGGTTCGCGATTGGGAGCTTGGATGAATAAGATTTGAATTTACCCGAACTGCGATTTAGCGAAAAATTGATTGCGAGATAATTGTATTTAACCCATTAATTAATCGTATTTCACATTAAGTCTTTTCGGGTTTTCAGACTTTAGGATATTTGATAATAGCTCGAGATAGGATTCCCGAAACTTGAAATCACGAAGTGGTTAATCATTGGATAATTATCTTTAACTTTAATTTACCTTACTTAGTGTTTAAGATATTCCGGGAGTTCGGACTTCGTGAATTTAGAGTGTGATGAATGGTGGATATTCAAACTCCAAAGGCGTGAAGTTATTAATTAACTTTTAATTAGGGTTTAACTTTTAGGCATTTACTGTTTCATGCATTGAAAAATTAACTTTATTAAATTTTCGACAGGCCACTACCCATAGTGATTTGTCAAAGATTAGGAAGGTATATGTGTATGGTAACTAGGATTTTTCGATCACTTTTCGGGTATAGGGACTTTGAGGTTGCGACATGGAGAAACGCCCGAAGCACGAAACTCCAAAGTACAAAACTATGAAGAAGTCTCTAGTGGCTTGACCTCTTAATAATCATGCGGCTCCAAAAAACTCGGGAAAAAAAAAATCATTCAATCAACAGAGGAACTTAATTAACGATGGATCTCGTGTGCGCCTTAAGGATAAAAAAAAATGAAATTGATTTATCATTTGGAAACTGACTTCTAAGATAGAGTAAAAGGATAGGGTAAAGCTCCAGGATTATAATCTTAAATATGTTCCAACATAGGCTCCATCTGAGGAACGCGTCTCCCTGTGAGGCGTGGAAGAACAGTAGACCAAGTGCCTTTATTGGGTAAATAGAGTCATCATTTGGTTTCTGGGAAACACCTTTTGAAAAATCATAGAGAAAGAAATTAGACTTTAGTCATGTCTCATAAAACTTTCAAAAACACAATCACTCACCGATATTGAGTTTAGGCCATTAACAATTTCCTTTTTTACTAAATTGAGTTTGGATTTGTTTAAGATAATCAAAATAACTTTAACTGAAGTATCAGACTTTGGTTGATTTTGTTCGCATCAAGGTATGGTAACTTTAATAATTTCTTTAGGGAATCCCTCATCAGTTTAGATTGTAAATATTATCATAAAGAGAACTAGCTTTCAGAGTATGTTTGTACATGTATGACAACCTTACGGATATCATAGATATTGCTTGACTTCGAGCGAGCCTGTTTAGTACCCTGGTGAAGTTATATACATCACCCATTGAATTTCCTTTCACCACTTCAAATAACCATTTTGCATTTTATTTGAGATGAGGGAAATCATTTTATGAATTTCCTTTCATCATCTATTTTGGACAAAATGGGGGTAATCAGTTTTACGAATTTTCTTTCACCATTTGTCTTGGACTAGATGGGGACAATCGATTTTACGGATTTCCTTTCACCATCTGTCTTATATTTTGTTATAATTTTGAAGTGGGGGCAATCAATTGTATTAATCATACAGGGATGATATCTGCATAATATTTAACGATGAAGGTCTGTCAACTATTTTTGATTGTACTCTGAGCTATCCCTCATCCGATCTTCAATACATATTTTTCTATAGGGAAGATCTCATGGGGATTTTTTATTTCTAGGGATTTTCCTTGAGAAAATTAATTAGTTAAAATCTGTTAGAAGAGCTAAAGTTACCAGGATTAGCCTAGACATACTTTATCTCAGTTAAAATCAGTGGAAAATAAATATTTTTGCCCAAACTCGTTTTTGAAGATACGTTCTTTAAGTTTTCGGAGGTAAGGAAAAAATATTTCTTCTGTGAAGATTTTAGGTCAGGTAGTGTGTAAAAACTTTCAGATATGCTATATGGAAACAGAATGAAAAGTTCAGAGGTTTTGAAAGGGATCTCATTTCCACATAAGCTTATTTCTTGATTATCAAATTTCTTTATTCTTATTTTCTTTCTCTTTGTATCATTTTTATTTGATTCAGAAATCTTAGAGACTTATATCTTTCTAATCCTTGATCGAGTGACCATTTTTCACATGAGTACAACCTTATTAAGACTTTATAAGATATTCTTTTTAGCGTTTTGGTCCGAAGAATAAATATAGAAGTTCATACCTTGAATTTCATTTGTATTTTCAACCAAAACAATTATTAATTCATCACCTATTTCGAGAGAAAACAAATATTTTGAAAAATTGAGCATTGTATTCCAATACCTCCTTATTTTCCATCTGATAATAAAATTCCGCAAAGAGGAAATAATCAGAGAGTTCTGCAACATAGAAATGATATGTAGTACAAACATTTTATTTATTCTAAAAAATAATAATAAATAAAACTAGGTTTATTTAAAAGTAAAAATTTAGATAACCTATGGAAAGGAACAAAAAATGCGGAAGCAACCAAAAACCAAACTGGTATATACAATTGTATGGTGGAACATGTTTATTGCATGAAATGTTTCAGATAACGCCCATTGATACGGGCGTAAAAAATTTTTCCGTCTAGATTTTCCAATAGGAAATAATTCTTCCCCTCTGTAGATGCAATCCTGAATGGTCCAAACCAGAGATGATCAAACTTGCCCTGTTTACCCGCATCCTCTTTTCTAGTATCCCATTTCAAAACTAAATCACCAGGAAGAAATTCCCTGTCTTTTTCCTTTTTGTCGAAAAGGGCTTTCATATTATCTTGATATTTTTGAAGTCCCTCATCGACTTCGGCCCTGTTTTGTTGGACCTCAATTATTTGATTTATCTTCCTCGTCACATCATTCGGTTCTTCGTTTGTGTCTTGCCACAATTTCATTACTTGAAGAGATATATTGATAGGGAGAACAACATCGATGCCATAAACAATTTGGAAAGGAGGCATGCCTATTGATTTCTTAGTACTGATCCGGTTTTCCCATAAGGCGTACTTTAGGTGAACGTGCCAAGCCTTCTTATTCTCCATTAATACTTTCTTGATTATATTCATCTAGATTTTGTTGGACGATTCGACCAACCCATTTCCCCGAGGATAATAAGTTGTGGAATGCACCAGCACAATGTTGTACTTTTGACAAAAACTTATCATTTCCATAGATTTGAAGGCCTGTGCGTTATCTGTAACTATTTTCCGGGGACAACCAAATCTGGATAGGATGTTCTTAAATTTTTTTATAACTACCGAGTTCATGGCATTTCGAGTTGGAATGGCTTCCACCCATTTCGTGAAATAATCGGTAGCAGTCAAAATGCACTTGTGTTGGGTGCTTGATTGTGGGTGAATTTCTCCAATGAAGTCTAGGCCCCATTGTTTAAAAGGAGATTTTGTTTTGACTGGGATCAAAGGTAGTGCATGGAGCTTTTGCTTGCCAAAGAATAGTAGGCAAGGGTTGCAGGCGCTAACTTTGGCATTCACATCAATAAATATATTTGGCCAATAATATCCAACTCTTAGGATCTTGTAGGTTGTGGCCCTCCCGGCGTGATGTCCTCAACACACTTCCTTGTGAACTTCATTTGTGACATCCTCTGTTTCAAGTTCGGTTAGGAAACGTAGCAAGAAACCTAGGGGGTCTTTCCAGTACAATTGTCCTTCAATAATACAGTACTTAACTGCGTGTAGTTTCAACGTTCTTGCCTTTGATGGAGTCATATCACTCGGGCACTGAAGAGTGAGGAGATATGCAATGATATCACGGTACCGATCAGAGGAAGAAAATTTATCTTCGATATTAACTAGGGGTTTTTGTCATCAATCTCCTCCATGTCTGGAATAGACCCCTGTGATTCTAGGTGGTTTATCCTAAGTGCTCTGAAATTCGACTCTGCTAATAATTTTGCTAGGCCCTGACCTTTAACCATCTTGGTTGGTTTAACCTCTAGATTGAACTCTTGAATTTTGGCTAACCACCGACCTCTCATACTGTCACTGTTTGGTTGTACCAATATATCTTTGACAGAGATTGTTGGCACATAGGCGATTATTCTGGATGCAGTACATATGTTTCTAAAGCTTTGAGAGATTTCACCATCACGTAGGCTTGTTTTTCCAATATGTCATTTCTGGTTTCGACGTCTCTGAGACTTTTGTTGAAAAAAGCTATCGGTTGTTCAAAACCTTCTTTGTTCTTTTGCAGGAGTACAACTGCGATAATATGCTCAGATGCAAAAGAGAAGATTTGGAATTCTTTAGTATAGTCAGGACTAGCCAATACTGGAGCTTCGCCTATAGTTTTTTTAACTCGTTCGAACGACGCTTTAGATTCAACAGTCCATTTGATTTCACTATCTTTCTTCAGCATATATGCGATCAATTTGACAATTTCAACAAAGTTAGGGATAAATATTCTTAAAAAAAATATTTTCCCTAAAGGGGACTGGATTTCTTTTTTATTTCTAGGAATGTTTATTGTATCAATAGCCTCGATTCGTGATCTAAAAATGAAGAAGACTTGTATTCTTGAAAATATTTGCAAGTTTAATTTTATGTGTTAAAATGCAAACAGATCAATTTGCAACACACCTTTTATGAAAATTACTCTTCAAAGATGCATATAACAACAACAATAAATAGTGAACAAAAAACACATAACACAACAAATAATAAAGGAGTTCACCCCTCTCTTGGGATACATCTCCTGGTCCAACTTCCAATGGATCATTTGTATTATTTTCTCAAAGTGCTAAAACATGTGCTTTACAATGCTCAAAATACCAAATAGATGGCTGCAATGGCTCTAGAATGTCCAAAAACCCCTAGCTGGGCTTTTTCGGCACCTCGTTTGGCCAAAAAATGAAGCAGATAGGTTTCCTGGAAGTCCTCCTTCAATCTTGTTGTCTCTGCATCTACAATTTGCACCCTTGTTGGCTCAACCTAGCCCACACACATATTTAAGCGTTAAAACTTAGCACTGGGTGCAACCGCACAACTGGTACAAACTGTCGAACGGTTACGCGCTGACCTTTAACTACCAAGGCCCGTGGGCACATGGCCACCACATGACCGCGCACAATACAAAATGGGGCTAAGGTTCAAACCATATAAAAAACCATAGGATTAAACCGCGCGCATACACAATGGTCACATGTTATATGTCAAACCCCACACATACCAAAATGGTTACAACACATATATATATAACTGTGGGTTTAACCGCCCATAACATTGGTCGTATGCAATACATATATATAACCGTGGGCCGGAGCTTAGCCCCGGCTCAGTTCGCGCCCCAATTCACATATTTGCAAACTCAAATATATTAAAACACATACATATGTTAAGTAACACATGCGGGCGCACCAGATGGGCGACCCTTCCCAAGGCTTTACCCTGCCCGAAGGTCACGGGGTCGACTCCTGCCAAATGCAAAGATTTTAAACCAATATACATGTGACATGTGGCGGCCATTGATTGGGCCACGTGTCACCATCCCATTCGCTGCAAACAAACCATGTCATATGCCAACTCTCCAAATAGCTACCTACCACATGTCGTACAGCCTGCCACGTCAGCGTCCGTACGGACTGTACGGACTGTATAGTCAGCATCCCTTTTTTTTTTTGCCTGTTTGTCATTTTGAACAGAACGCGATATCTCTTGCTCCTGACATCTGTTTGAACCCAAATGAGTTGCGTTGGGTTCGTAACGATGAGGCCTACGCTCTCGTTCGATTTGAAACGATTCTAAGCACTTTGAATTTTTGAGCAAAATTTGATCCCCTGGATCACACCTCCCCATTGGAAAGCTTTTGGACCTCCAAAAGACTATTTTCAGTCGATCTGAAGATGAGGGTATAGCTCCCTCACCTTTCCAACCTCAATCCACTTGGATTTGCTTGGATTTGTACCTTTAAGACCAACTCGAAGATACTCCACATTTCCTCGTTTTGAAGTTCGCATTCTCCTGTCAAGGATGGTGTCTTCATGCAGTTTTGTAAGATATTCTGGGGAAAAATCATCTATAGTAGGAATATGAACATGCTCTCCTTGATCATCAATCAAAGGGGGCTCATACAATTTCAAATTCTCAACATTAACATCTGCATACATTTGCATATAAGGAGGCAAATCTAAATGAAAGGCATTGTTACCAATCTTGTCAATAATCTTGAAAGGACCATATCGAATTGGTTTCAATTTTTTACCTTCTTCCAACCTCAATCCACTTGGATTTGCTTGGATTTGTACCTTAAGACCAACTCAAAGATACTCTACATTTCCTCGCTTTGAAGTTCGATTCTCCGCCAAGGATGGTGTCTTCATGCAGCTTTAAAGATATTCGGGAAAAAATCATCTATAGTAGGAATCTAAACATGCTCTCCTTTGATCATCAATCAAAGGAGGCTCATACAATTTTCAAATTCTCAACATTAACAACTCCATACATTTGCATATAAGGAGGCAAATCTAAATGAAAGGCATTGTTACCAATCTTGTTAATAATCTTAAAAGGACCACATCGAATTGGTTCTTAATTTTTACCTTCTCCTTTAAGCCTCTCCTTATTGATGTAAATCCAAACTTCATTTCCAACTTGGAAATTTTGATCAACACGATGTTTTTCATGTCTCGCCTTGTACTTGGTTTGACTCTTTCCTAACTCATTTGCACCATTTGATGTATCGACCACCTGTTCACGAACTTTTTCTGCCCTATCAATGCCATTTAACTAGCAATATCCTTCCCAAAGATGAAATCTAAAGGAGATTTGGGCAAATAGCCAAACATGCTTCTAAAATGGCGACGCTTGAGTTGAAGAATGCTTAGCTCCGACAAAGCATGAATATAGTGTAAATGCTCATCCCAAAGCTTATGATGTTTACAATAAGCACGAAGAAGATGCACCATTGTTCAATTTACTAATTTCGTTCAATTCATCCGTTTATGTATTTAGTGTTGTTCTCTTTTCAGCTTTGCGTCCATGAGTGCCCATAAACCTCGACCAAAAACTCCAACAAATCAAGAATCCTAATCGTAAAATAATGGATTTAGGCAATCCAAAAATGCACCCAAACATTTTGAAAACATTTGTGCCGCTTGTCAGAACCTACTCTTACAAGGCATCAAAATACACATTTTCCAAATCCATCAACCACAACATAAAGATAATCAAGTGATTTCGCTGGCACAGGTAGACCTCCTACAAAGTCCGTAGAAATACTTTCCCAAGGACAAGAAGGAACTCGAAGTGGAGTATACAAACCTAACTGGAGATTGCTAGGTTTACTTGTGGTACATAACAAACATCCTCAAATATATCTCAAACACTTTCATTCATTTTAGGCCAATAGTGCATTCCTTTGTAAATTAGCCACTATCTTGCCTACACTAAAATGACTAGAAGAATAAGAGAAGAATGCTCTCTTATGTTGATTCTTTCACCCTATGGAATACACATGGTTTGCCAAGATGATACAAAAGATTATCATGCACATGGTAATCTACCCCTCAACATGGTTAGAATGAAATAAAGTCTCATATACTTCTTTTAAAATCGCGATCTAAAGCATATTGATCAACATAACTCTTATGCATGATAGGACTATGCTTTAAGAATAACTCAAGCACTAATAATAGGCCTTGAAAGAATATCAACAACTTCTTTTTATAAATGTCTTCTTATACCCGATGAATAAGTGGAACTGTTGTAGAAAATCCATCCATCCGCGCCTAGCTTGTCAGAGTTTTGTTTGTGATTGTAAGTATTGTTGGTTGATGATCGAAGGGACAATGGTTTCTTTTCTCAACAAATAATGTTTGCATTTTTCACACTTTGTACCAATGCATGAAACTCCTTATCATAAGTAGGGATAGTTAATCACGACACCATTAAAGTTTCTTTAATGAAAACAAATGGCTTACCATGTCAGAAAGCAAAACTGCCTCCCATTGCATAATTGTCAGATTCGCTTGGATTTCAAAAGGTTGTCTTAAATTTGAAGTGCAAGAACTCAACAACTGATCTTCTTTCAGTATCAAAACCTTTCCTGTTGTGCCTCCCATTGAAAAAAAAAAACTTTGTTTGACACTTGTCAATGATGTAATGGAGTCAGCAATGGAAGAAAAGTTAGCAATAAACTTTCTCCACATAATGCCTCCCTAAAAAATCTCTTACCTCACACATTGTTGGGTTTGGGCCATTCCAATATGAATTTGACCTTGAGGGATCACTTTAATTCGCCTCACCAACAATATGCCCTAAGTAAATAAGTGAAGTCTTTCCAACCTTCACATTTGACATCTTCAAAACAACTTTTCCTTTCTCAAACATTCAAAATGTGTTTCATATGTTTAACATGCTCTTCACGAGATTTTACTAAAGATAAAAAATATCATCCAAGTAGACAATAACACAATATCACAAGAAAAGGCCTTAAGACATCATTCATAACTCTACTTTCATGAGAGTTATGAAAGTAGTAGGTGCATTGCAAAGTCCAAAGGCATTAATATCCATTCAACAAACCTTTGCTTTGTTTTAAAAGTCGCCTTTCCATGTGTCTCCTCTTCTAAGAATACCGACTGGGATGATAATTCCAAGCCAAATCTAACTAACTTAGTAAAATATTTATCATCTCTTCTTCAATTGATCAAGCAAATCACTATCCATTCTAGGAAGGGGATAATGATTCTTTACCGTAATTTTGTTCAAAAGCCCTAAAATCAACACAATATCATGCCATAAAATCATTTTCTTTGGCACTAACACAATTGAGATCCACATGTAGATGAGCTTGGTACAATAACCTCCTTTGTCAAGCAACTCTTGAATTTATTTTTTAATCTCAAGACTTCCTCCTCCATGACTCCATATCTCTATACATACCAATGTTTGGAAGAGGGACAATCTTGTTGCAATTGACTCCCTCATGTTGGATACCTCTTTTGGAGGTAATCCCTTTGTTCCTTAAACATTTCATCATATTGATTAACAACCTTATATAGATCAGATTTCAACTTGCATCACAACCTTGAAAAACTTCTTTTTCAATATCATCTTTAGTTTAATCACAAGAGAACAAAATTTTCTAGCATTGACTAATCTCTCTTCATTTGTCCCAAGATTACAAGGATAAATTCATCTCTTTCAGTATGGGTTCTAACAATGTACTCAACTCCATTCTTAAACAAGTGATACTTATTCTCATGACGACATGAAAAAATAGCTTCCTATCATATATAAATATGGGCTTCCCAACACAATACCAAATATATCCAAAGGAATAACATCAATCTCTACCCCATCAACGAAATTTCCAGGTGTTGATAGCAAACCTAAGTTTACACCTTCTTGTCAATTTGTAATTTAGCATTATCACATCCAACCAAGAGGGTATGGCTTAGGATGTGGAATTGTTTCCACTCTTAATTTCTTAACAGTTGTCTTCAGATATAAGGTTTGGTTTCTGAGATCCAAGATCAAATAGAGTATCTATTTCTATATGCTTTGAAACAACCCTTATGTGAAAAAGTTCAATTCCTCTTTTTCTTGTCGAAAGTTACATTGAGATTTCATTTCATACTTGAAGAACTAGTACTTGCAAACCTTACCTTGATAACTCCATGGCTGTGATCTTTGTTTCATCAAATTCTAATCGTAACCCAAATCATGTTGTATGGTTGCAGAAGTCTTTGACTTCCTTTGTTGCCAAACTTTTGGGTCTCTTTCGATGAAGTTTCCAACAATGGTCTTCATCATGGCCATCTTTGAACAATGTTTGCATGTGAATTTTCTCCCTTTCTTAACAACAACATTCTTTTTCCATTTCCCTTGAACTTCCTTTTTCCTTTGTCTCCATGACTGAAAGGTTTTTTGTTACCCTCATGAGTTTTGTTCCTTCCCTCTTGCTTCCAAATGAGCGGGTCTCAACACAAATTTCATCTAGATTTGAAGGATTAAACATGAGCATTGTATGTCCTAAATAACTATGTAAAGTCTGTAATGCATTTTATAAAAGTTTCTTGAGAAGACAACCCACTCCCAAAACCAAAGCTCTTCTCCCAAATTCTTGAGTAAATCTTTGCACATTTTGTCCCTTTAGCTTGTCTAAAAATTTTGCCAATCCATAGTAGCCTTTTGCATATATGCCAATGGGTAAAATTGTCTTTAATTGCAAATAAAATCATTCCAAGAGGTTAAAATTTTAGCATGTTTCTTCATGTCCCTTTGAGTCTTGGATTCCCACCAAATGAGTGTCGCACTATCCAATCTTAAAGAAGCTAAGATTGAATCTTGTTTCATCATCTTGAAATTTTTATATCCTACAATATACCTCAATCTTGGATCTAATCCAATTATCTAATTTTTCAACATTTACTTCTCCATTGTACTGCACCAATTCTTAATATCAAGCTTTAACAAAGGAATTTGTGAAGGAGTTTTACCATGTCCCTTTGAGAATTTGAAGAGGTCTTGAATTGGTAGAAGAAGAAGAAGATGGAGGAGAGGGTGGTGGCAGCTAACCATTCCCTCCATTTCCATTTGGAGTTTGTCACCACTGCCTCCCTCAGGCTTTGAAGGGTTGGAGCTTCACCTCACCTTGTATTCCTTTCCATCAAGATTTTCATCATCTCTCTCATTTCCATGACAACCTTTCTGAGATCTTCATCTTCTGCAGGAATATGTTCATGACTCTCTTCATGAGCCATACTTGGTGAATGCCTCTTTGAAACTTGCGGTGATGATATAAGCTTCCTCCTTGAAGGATGAGAACTTGTCTCTACAAGTTTACCTCCTCCTCTTGTGAGTTTCAACCTTGTGAGCATTAGAAAACAAAACACTTGCAAATAATCAAGTCTTCAAAAACCTATGCTCTGATACCAACTTGATCTAAAACTGAAGAAGACTTGTATTCTTGAAAATATTTGCAAGTTTAATTTTATGTGTTAAAATGCAAACGGATCAATTTGCAACACAACTTTTATGAAAATTACTCATCAAAGATGCATATAACAACAACAATAAACAGTGAACAGAAAACACATAACACAACAAATGATAAAGGAGTTCACCCCTCTCTTGGGCTACATCTCCTGGTCCAACTTCCAATGGATCATTTGTATTGTTTGCTCAAAGTGCTCAAAACTGTGCTTTACAATGCTCAAAATACCAAATAGATGGCTCCAATGGCTCCATAACGTCCAAAAACCCCTAGCTGGGCTTTTTCGGCACCTTGTTTGGCCAAAAAATGAAGAAGATAGGCTTCCTGGAAGTCCTCCTTCAATCTTGCTGTCTCTGCATCTACAATTTGCACCCTTGCTGGCTCAACCTAGCCTAGATGCATATTTAAGCGTTAAAACTTAGCACCGGGTGCAACTGTACAACCGATACAAACTGTCGAATGGTTACGCGCTGACCTTTAACTACCAAGGCCCGTGGGCACATGGCCACCACATGACCGCGCGTAATACAAAACAGGGCTAAGGTTCAAACCATATACAAAACCGTAGGATTAAACCGCACGCATACACAATGGTCACATGTTATATGTCAAACCGCGTGCATACCAAAACGGTTACAACACACATATATATAACTATGGGTTTAACCGCCCATAACATTGGTCGTATGCAATACATATATATAACCGTGGGCCGGGTCTTAGCCCCGGCCCGGTTCATGCCCCAATTCACATATTTGCAAACTCAAATATATTAAAACGCATACATATGTTAAGTAACACATGCGGGTGCGCCAGTTGGGCGACCCTTCCCAAGGCTTTACCCTACCCGGAGGTCACAGGGTCGACTCCTGCCAAATGCAAAGATTTTAAACCAATATACATGTGACACGTGGCGGCCATTGATTGGGCCACGTGTCACCATCCCGTTCGCTGTAAACAAACCATGTCACATGCCAACTATCCAAATAGCTGCCTACCACGTGTCGTACGACCTGCCATGTCAGTGTTCGTACGGACTGTACAGTCAACATCCCTTTTTTTTTGCCTGTTTGTCATTTTTAACAGAATGCGATATCTCTCGCTCCTGACGTCCGTTTGAACCCAAACGAGTTGCGTTGGGTTCATAATGATGAGGCCTACACTCTCGTTCGATTTGAAGCAATTCCGAGCACTTTGAAGTTTTGAGCAAAATTTGATCCCCTGGATCAATTCGCTTGGGATCGACCTTAATTCCATATTTCGAAACTATATGACCCAAAAGTTTGCCTTCTTGCATAGAAAAATGAGACTTTTTAGGGTTAAGAGACAAACCAATTTTTCTACATTTCTCAAAGGTTTGTTTGAGATGGACTAGATGTTCTACATCAGAATTCAAGAAGACTATTAGATCGTCTAAGTAAATAATGAAAAACTTATCTCTCTCACTGATGAACGCTATATCCATTTCTCTTTGGAAGGTGGTGCCTGCGTTCATTAAACCAAACAACATTTTATCATATATGAAAGTTCCCCATGGAGTAGTGAATGCATTTTTTTCTTTATCATCTTCGTGAACTGCAATTTGGTTATAACCTAAGAAGCCATCAATCATCGACATTCTGTTCGCTCCAACTACTTTTTCTAGGACATGATTCATTTTTGGAAGTGGGTAGTTATCCTTCAATGATGATCGATTTAAATTTCTGAATTCCACACAAAGCATGATTGCTCCACTTTTCTTCCTGACGGGTACCAGATTTGTTACCCATTCATAATATCTAAGTGAAACAATAATATTTGTGTCAAGAAGTTTCTTGACCTCTCTTTCTATTACAGGTAAGAGAATATGGTTTATCTGTCTCAAATTTTGTCTAAAAGGTTTGATACCATGCTTCAAAGGAATCTTATGTTCAATCATAGAGGTATCATAAGTCTTCAAATCATCATATGACCAGGCAAAGACATCTTTATATTTTTTAAGCAATTCAACATATTTACTCTTCACCTGAGCTAGAAGGTATTTAGATAACTTGACTATATTAGGTTCTCCTTTAGTTCCTATGCCACAATATTCAACTTCCTCGGGCTGAGGTTGTAGGGTAGATTTCAAGGGTATGTCTTCTTTGTCAAACAATCTTTCTAATGGTATTAGACCTCCGGGGATCTGATTATTCTTAAGTACCAGCATCCGATGATTCACGATATTATCTTGGAAATTTTCAGGATCTTCATCTTCTTGCATTATCCAGATAGGATCGTTTTAATTTTCTTGGTCTATATGAGTCTTAGAGAATTCATCGACCATTTCTAGAAATTGTTTGATCTGCTCATCATCTTCAAAAACCTGCCAATGTTGCACATTATTTGGGATTGATGGTCTATGTCTCATTTCTCTATGATACTTCAACTTTAAGACAATAGGAGGCACAAACGTCGCAACTGCCTTGGCCAAGGAATCTTCCTGTTGATTTTCCATTCTCGGGATGTGATGAATGTTGAAAAGCGAGAAAAAATTCTCGATTAGATCCCAGGCACAGTTCCTGTACAACCTTAGTCTCGAATGTTTAGCCTGATATTGCTACTTTATTTGCTTTATGATAAGTTCTGCATCACCATAAACTATTAGATCTTCAATTTTTAGTTTCCTAGCAGCCTCCAATCCTAAAATCAGAGCCTCGTATTCACAAACATTATTTGTATAATCAATTTCCCACTATAGTCTGTATGAAAATGGAATGACATATTATTCTCCGGGTGCAAAAAATAACACCCCTTCTCCTGCCCCTTGACAGGATGAAGTGCCATCGAAGAACATTTTTCGAACTCCTTTTCGAGTATTTACATTTTTGTGTGTTTTTTCTGGTTTGTTATTTTCTTCTTCTATAAAGTCAACAAAATCATCATCTAAAGATAAAATACAGTTTCCTAGATCTTGATTAGCGACATATACTGGATAATTATTTGGGTTTTGAGGGCCACTTACAATATATGCCAGTCTATTCTCTCTCTACAATTGAGTAAATTGTCCACCAAAAATCAGGATAGTTGCGTATGTCATATCTAGTTGAAGTGATCCTTCGAGTTTTTCACCCTAGGACCTGGATAAAAGCATGCCATACTTGACATGTACGTCAACAACAACAACATCCATAAGGATTCTCTTTACCAGAACTTGTGCAAGATTCACTACTATATCCTTGATCATGCCAAGACATTTAACATTTCTAGAATCAAAATAATATAAATCCCGATATGGTCTAGTGTTCAAAAGGCCCAACTTTTCCATGATAACTTTAGGCATTAAGTTGTGAGAGGCCCCATAATCTAACATGCAATTATGAAGTAAATGATCATGCACAATTAATGTAATATAGAAATGAGCTACATGATCCTTAGTGTTTTCAATATGCAGACCAAACATAATCGTAGAATTTTCATCAATTTATTACATCTGCATAACATTCTGCATCTTAGAAGTTAATCATTTTAGCGATCAGTTTTTTATAAATCAGATTCTTAGCAAACTCAACTAGGGGCATGGGGATCTTAATTTTATTTATTTCATTTTCTAAACTAAAACCTACAACTGTTTTTTCACATTCCCTAGTTGAAGTTTGTGTTTCTATATTTTCTTCTTTCTTGGTTTGTGTTGCTTTGGTTTCAACCTTTTTACCTTGGGCAACTTGTTTCTCAACTGTTTGTTTAGTTTGGGCAACTTGTTTTTCCATTGTTTGTTTAGTTACAACTGCCTCATTTGCTTTGTTTATTAATAAGATATTTTTTGGTGGAGCACTTGTGGTACTTGTTTCTCTGGGCCTCAAATTATACTTTTGTTGAAGCTCAACCATTATGGAGTCGACGATTCCTTGATATGCAGATTCTCCCAGGTTGTTTATACTTTCCTCATTACTAAACAGGGGCTCTTTTTCTAGATATTTTTCATAGTCCTGTCTAGTCAGGTGAGGTTCCTGGTCTTCATCACCAAGGTTGTTTACATCCTCTTCTAACCCTTTGTAATCGTGTATATCATCTCCTATAAAATTTTCTGATTTAAACGGAGCCTAGATTTGTTGATCTTTGTTTTTTATTTGTTTTTGCTGTGTCTGAGAATTGGGGTTTCTCCTGAAATCCTTTCTAGAAAATGGATTGGGTTTAGCTTGGTCTAGTTCCATTCTAGAGATTTTAGTTGACAAATATTTAATTATTTTAGCCATATCGTCCATTTTTTCTTTTGCGGATTTTCCAGATCCGGATGATCTTGCTTGTTCTCTAAAGCGTCTAGGTTCCTTGGTTACTGTCTCAACCTTGGCATTTAGTTTACCCGATGCCATCATGTTTGAATCGATTTCTATGGCATCGTCCTGCATTCCCATGAGGGTAGCATATCTTCTTTCCCTTTAAAGTAGGGCAAAGTCGGGCTCAAAATCCCCTGCAAAAGTCACTTTAGCTGCAGGTTGAGAGGGTTTAACTTCTGCTGGGATCTTATGATAGAGTTTGTTAAACCTCTGGGTGAATTCTAGGACCGTTTATGAATTATTTTTCCTTAGATCCCCAAATTCTGTCTGATAGTACAAGCGGTCTTTCTTTTCTCCCCACTGTCTTAAAAAAACGTGTTCTAACTTGTCGTAAGACCTTAGGGATCCTACCGGGAGTCCTCTAAACCAGATTCTTACTTTCCCTTCAAGATTTTGCAATAGGAGCCTTGAGTATATGTCTTCGTGTTCAATACTGAGGATATCAACGAATTGATCGAAAAAAGTTATGTGCTCTTTCGCCGTTAAATCTCCTTCCCTTGTAAACTTTGGTAAATTCTTCATGTAATTTTCAGGTAGGTCATGAAGGACGGGAGGAAGGAATAAAGGGGCATATCTTGCAACTAATTTAGCATAAATCCTAGGGGGTGGAGGCGGTCCTTGACCAACCCCACCTCCAACAACACCCCTGCCTCCAATGCCACCTCCTCCGACAACACCACCTCCATGGCCACCTCCAACAACAACCATTGAAAATCTGGGGGATGAGCTTCGGGAGTCAAAAAGATGGTTTTCAAAAATTTCTATGGACCGAAGTGGTGACCTTTGGACTTCCTCAGGATGTGGCGAAGGGAAATATGGAAGGCGATCATCAGGTGATACAAAGTCTAGGGGAGGAGGGAAAGGAAAATGTGGGTTGAATTCCTCATATTTACAAGATGTGTAAATAGGGGAGCCGAAAGGAGACGAGTCGGGGTATAGAGTATGCTTTTCAGGATTTCGGATCACTGAAACCTTTACTTCTGGTGAGAATGGGGTAGACACCAAGTTAACAACAATGGATATAGGAGATATTTATTTGTCAAGATAATTAGGAGTATTAGAGGGTTCTATCTCAATCTTTAATTTGCGTACGACTACCTCAGCAGAGGGTGTTGGCTTAAAATCCTTTTCGGGAGTTAATTCTTCAATCTGAACCGTAGTATTAATTTGTGTGGATTTTGGTTGGTACTTCTTACTTGTCGACGCAGTAGTTGACATGAGGTATCCTTTTGGTTTTAACAACCTTTCGGGATCAGACACATGGGTGGTTTTCTGATCGTCTGGGTTTTTTTTGGTATTCCTTTGACAAAATGCTATTTTATATGTGGTGGAGTCGCCAAGTGAAAGATAAAAATAGCCTTAAAATAGTATTCAATCTTTGTTCACTATCAAAGACAGAATGTTACCATGTCATTTTCCCAGGGAAAAATAACTTTGTTTCTCCGTCCCT
>SNQJ01S0200983.1:3967-24417 GCA_010110895.2 Picea sitchensis | reverse complement strand
AGAATTTCTCCATCTGAAGTATCCATGTGATAGGGTCCTTGCCATCAAACTTCCTCATATCAATCTTAGGAACGTGGTTGGTCAATCTATCAAAAATCACCATGATGACACTCTTTCCTTTAGACTTCGGTAACCCAATGTACCTTGATCTGTCTACTAAATATCCTCCAAGCCGTTCCTTTTGAAACGTTGTAGAAAACAAGTTATAGAGAAAATGCCAAGGTGTCTCAGATGCAGCAGTGAAACCCCAAGACCTTGAGCTTTGTTACCATATGTTAAGAACCAAATATCAATATAGCACAGAAAAACCTCAGAATAAGTACTCAACGCCTTGAAAAAGAGATAATTTCATATAATAAGCCTCTTCGAGGGGGCAACCTCCTTTTACCCCACATAAATGTTCAAGTACAAGATGATTCCAAATGAAAATGTATCCTTGGTATATATAGGAGACTAGGAGGTATAATTAAAACTAATGGAATAAAGCCAACATAAATAAAATAACATTACTAATGTAATATGCCCCAATTAAGGGGTAATGAGCCAATATTAGGGCTTAACACAAAACCCTAACTATTGGCCCTTTCGGCAACACCTACGAAGCATATGGAGTATCACCCGAGGTAGAGGCAGGGGTGGTTGCAGGACTCAAGTGTCTGCAACCTAAGCTGGGACATAGATCTATGATTATATCACTTACAGAGCACTTGGTATCGATCATTCATCAATATTCAACCCTTATTATACTTCGTAGATAGCACAAAGCTTCGTAGCATTCACTTAGATCTAAGGTAATTTTAGCACTCAGCAATAACAAAACAGATCAGATTTGGTAGACCAAGCACTTAGCATATTCATACACATCAGATTTAGCATTCATATACATCTCTAGCACTAAGAATAAGCAAGTATATCTAATCACATCTAAGCACTTAGTAATACAAAACATCTAAGAATAAGCACAAAGCACAACACAGTATTTACATGGTTCATCCCCACCCTGGGGCTACGTCCACCAACTCTTCTTCTTTATTAGCTTAAGTCAATCTGGTTACAGCACAGAGCTATCAAAATCCTACTTCGCATAGGACAGGAGATCTGCGCGCACCTGGCCAAATCCTCCTTCCTCGAGTAGATCTAACACAGAGCCTCCTTACAATCTATGCACTCAACACTTAAAACACTTGCACTCAACTCTGAAAGTCAATCACATAGATCAATTCTAGCACTAAGCCCTTGGCTAATCTTCTCCTCTACTTACATCACCTAGATATTTATTTATACATTACAAAAGTGGGCCTAAGCGTGGGTAAACCCACGGGCCAACACCCCTTTCCCATTACATATTCCCAAAAACCCAAAAAGGGGGTCTAGCTTCCACAATCTCCACTTTGCTTTGCGCTTCGTCTTCGACAGGCTATCGAAGTCCCAAAAACGATCAAATATGACCAATTGTTCCTCAAAACTTGGTCAAGGGCCAACATGCCCCCACCACTCACCTGTGATTCATCCCGATTCACTCAGGTTTGATCAATTCTACTTCAAATGCTTTGAGTTTGGCTCGAGCTGCTTCGACCTGCTGTTATGCCACGACCTCTTGCTCGGTGAACTCCTGGATGAGTGCGTCATTCACCGACCCTTCTAGGCGTTGTTGTTCTAAATTCATGATTTGCGCCAGCTCTGTTCCTTGGCTCTCAATCTCTGTAAATAGCTGACATGCCTTATCCTGCACAGGTTGAAGTTGTTGATTTACTTCCATTACCTTGATCTAGATCGTATGGATCTGCTGTTGGGCAGTGCGCTGTTCATGAGACCACTTCATTCTCTCTACGACTGATAGGTCCTTCAGTTGCACTTGTAGATTTTCGGCTTCATGCTTCGCCTCCTGGAGCTGCGACTCCAATTTATGCAATTCTGGATTCTCGGTTAGGTTCTCATATATCTACGCACTTATGCTACTTAATTGTTTTCATTCCTCAATAAGTGATTTAATCCTTTCTACTGTGCTATGGGTAGTCATTTCTTGTTGGTCCCACACTTCTTGTGGGGTACTTGGTATGGTCTGAAGCTCTAATTCCATGATTCTTTGTTGAATTTGTTGAATAACTTCAGTAATCTTCATCACTTGGCGTTCTATGGGGTATTTTTCCTTCTGCTCTAAGCCGGTCACAGAGAAAAATGCTTTGTTGACTGCTTCTTCAATATCGATCTTCTTCGCGAGCAACTGCTCTTTCTCTGTTTGGATCTTCGCTCTGTCTTCTTCAAATTTTGCTTGGAGAGTGTCCTTCTCTTGTTGCGTAGCTCAACGTTGTTCGATGATTTCCTCCTATGCTTGCTTTAAGGCCTGGGTGGCCTGCGTTGTTTCTTCCTGTGCTTTTCAAAGGCGTACTTCGAATGTGTCAGCAATCTTGTGGAGACGAACTGGTTCATCTCCCTCTTCCGTTGTTCCTTCTGGCAGGGGCGCAGTGGAGACTGTGCGGCTAGACTAAAGTGCCTGTTGCACTCCTTGGAGCTTGATCTCAATTATGTTGTACATTATCTCTTGCTTAGCTTCCTTCTTTTCTGCTATCTCTTCTATAGCTTCATTCATAACTGCGATGAGGAAACTGAAGTCATCTGGAGTGAGCGTGGTCTATAGCTTAGTTACGAGTGCTTTTGATTTCTTCCGAGAGGAAGGTTCCGAAGGTGGACCCTTCCTCTTATTTATGATTTCTACTTCGTCTTCTGGTCTTTGTTTGACTTCTTCTAACTCTTCACCATCACCTCCTTGGTCTAGTGTAATGGAAGTTGTCCTCATAGATAGGTTGTCTATATCCTAGACTTCCTCAACCTTCTTCATCTTCTTTGAATTCTTTTTCTTACTGGGCCCAGGTGTATCCTACGTAGCTTCTGGGTTGTCGATGTCAGACATTTCTGTGGGGTCTGTTAAAATAAGGAGGTCTGCCGACCATTCCTTGGTGATCTCCTCCAGGTCTTCTTCTGTCAGCTTATAATAAGACTGAATTTGTTCCTTGTTCTCATCAGCGCGTGATGTAATATATATGAAATGGCGGTCCGTGCTGAACTTCATCAAAGGTCAAAACTTGTGTACAGTATTCGGGGTCATGCGAGGCTAGGATTGGATGGCGAGCTTCAAGTGGGTGTAGTAGGTATGGAAGAAGACATTGGATTGCCATTGATTGTTCATATCGTTCAAGTACCATAGTGTACTGAACTTCGGAGCCAGTGGTTCATAGGGGTTGATGTCTGGGAAGGTTGCACCTTCCGGTAGCTCCCATGAAAGCATTAGATATAAGTATCAAGAGCCAGCTAAAATGGAATTCATGCCCCTGATCCTGGGCTTCTCTGCAGTCAATCTCTAGTTGATTCACCGGGTACTTCACCCAGTTCATCTGTAGTCGCTCTACACACTTACCTGCGAGGTCGACTACAAAGCCAGATAATTGTGTGGGTCGATTCTTGCGTACTAACTTCCTTGCAATCAGTTGACAGGTGAGGCACACTGTGCCACTTTCAATAGAAGCTACCTTGTAGCCTCATGCACCTTTCTCAACATTTCCATAAGCTTCTTTGATATTCTAAGCAAGAGCGCGATCCGCAGTATTTCTAGGATAGTAATCATGGGGATCAGGACCCTGCATGCTAAGCCCGATAATCCGTTTGATCAGCGTTGGATCAACTGTTATGCAATAGTTTAACCATAAATATCCTCCATGGTAACTCGCCAGCAGCAACTTCAAACAAGAATTCACCTCTTGGTGTCTGTCGAAGTGCGGTATCTTCATAACGTGGAGCAGAGTGGAATGTGTGAGGTTCATCATCCATTGCTAAGAGGCGATCTTTGAATTCTTTCCTTTGGTTTTGGTTAGGTATTTGTACGGGGCAAGCATGCTGTAAAGTTTACGATCCCCCAGGTTGAAGTCACTAAACTTCAATGTTGCGATCTTGTTGTGATCTACATGGACTGCGCGTACCCATTTCGGTAGGTACGCAGTGACTAGAGTGTACTCAAAGCCTCTGGGCACACTGTCTCTGTTGATCATACCGCACTGAGGTGGTATGTAAGCAAGTAGGATGGATGGAACCAACTTCATGTTGGTCATGTCGTCTTTATGTTTGGTTCTTCTTTTTGCACTGGCTCGAGATGTTCCTACTCGAGCAGTCGACGAGGAGGATTTCACTCCTCTCATCGATGATGCCTGTAAACCTGTAGACAATCCTCTCTCCGACATGACTCTTTCAGCTCTGAGGATAGTGAGTACATCTCTTATAGATTCTTCAGTTGCACTAAATTCGTCGGACATATACGCTCGAGATCAATATCTCAGGTTCTCAAAGTAACATAGGTATTTTAATAGGGTATAGAGTAAGAGTGGAGTAATCACTGTTCACAATTCATGTAGTCTGCGGACTCAAATTCACAATTAACAAAAGTGTCTTCTGTGCATGGCGCGATGGAATAAGTAAGTAACTCTGTAACAGGTCATTTTTAATGGATATGGGGCTTCATTAACTCTTGTTCTATCTGTTATGGCACAGTCTAATGGTCTGGTGATGATCCATCAATGCTTTTCGATCCGTTCGGAGTGGCATTCGAACGGATATATTGGCCTCCAACGACTATATTGCTTCGCCATGGCGAAATGACCCATGTCGCTATTTTGATATCCCGATGATGCTCCAATTTTGTAAAGTTTCTTTCTGATAGGTTCCCTCTGGAACCCTCTATATCCTGTCGATCTTAGCTCTCTTTTTACTTAGCTTCCTAGCCTTCTTCCCCTTGAGATTTGTTTGGGTAGTTCTTTTCCCATTTTGATTCTTATTTTCCTTGGGCATAGTCACTTCATGCTGCTGAGGTTCTCTCCCAAGACCCAAGGTTACTACTTCATCTATATCTGATACATATACTCCAATCTTCCGTGAGTCCCCTAATTCTTTTGCAACTTTGACATATGGGCTTCTAGTGTCAAATAACTTTGATTTGTTCTCCTGTTCCTCAATCAACTACGCAATCCTTCTGGTCATGAAATCTTTTAACTCTTGTCTCTGCTGTTCTAAAACATTTTCTTCTTCCTTCTTCTTAGCTTGATCTCTTTCAATCCAAGGTTGTCAAAGTAACATAGTAAACGGGGCACTATCCTCAATAAATTTGATAATCTCAAAATCTTCCTCTGTCGAAGTTCCATTGACATTCATAGATATTTGAGTGAGCCTTCCACATAGGTTTACTAGTTTCCCTCTGAATAAACCTATTTCGCTTAGTGAAGGGATCATAGTAGGCCTTCCTATAACTTCCCAATTTATATCTGTCATAACATTCACCTGTGTTTCCTCATCCAGAACACAGTCAATGTCGAAGTCTCCTATTCTTACCTCGATGCATTCTTTTTCGTTAAAGACCTCTGATAATCTAACATGTCGGTGGTCATTCAAGGTGTCTTTCATCTATAGTAATATCTTTTCTGATTCTCTATGGGGTTCTGCTATTTCTGGATCTTCCTTAGGGTTTTCTTCATTCAGATTTATGCCTTCAATCTTAGCAATCATTCTAGGGAAATCCAATATTTTGTGGTCCAAGGCTTTGCAACAGAGACAACTAGATCTCTCATCAGGGCATTCCTTAGCAAGATGTCCTAGTTTTCTGCAACTGTAACATAGGGTTAATCTTGTCTTTCTCTTAAATGATCCCCAACTTCTTCTGTACTGCACACTAGGATCATGGTAGCTAGCCTGCAAAAAATTATTTCTAGGATCCTGCATCCATTTGTTAGTCCAAACATTCTTTCTATGCACAGGTATAACATATCTATCAGATCTATTCATGTCAAACTTTCTTTCATCTATCAATGCCCTAGTTTTCAATCTAGGACATAGTCTATCAAACATACCTAGATCCATGCTCTAGAAACAAAAAATTTCACTTATCTTACTTCTACAGAGCACAAATATTTCTGATCTAAAAGATTTTAACTATTCTTACCTTTATCAGAGCACTGAGCTTACACATCTTACCTCTTTTCTTCAAAAACTTTCACTTTTACTTTTCTTAGAGTAGAAAGCATTTAGATCTCGCTTCTTTTCTTCAGATCTGGCCTTCTCTTTTCAGATCAGGTAAAATATCGTGCACTAGGGAACATATCCATGCATAGAGCTTCCATAGTTTCAGGACGAATCTTTGCACAAAGATTCTTCTCCCTTAGTTCCCAACAATCATAGTTTCAGTCCCAGCAACAGAACCATTTGTTGGCACAGGGGCAGACCCAGGGTTCAATGCTACAACAACGCACCAACAAAACCCTAACTACCGGCCCTTTCGGCAACACCTACAAAGCAGATGAAGTCTCACCCGAGGTAGAGGCAGGGGTGGTTGCAGGACTCAAGTTCTTGCAACCTAAGCTGGGACATAGATCTATGATTATATCACTTACAGAGGACTTGGTATCGATCATTCATTAATATTCAACCCTTATTATACTTCGCAGATAGCACGGAGATTCGTAGCATTCACTTAGATCTAAGGTAATTTTAGCACTCAACAACAACAAGATAGATCATATCTGGTACACATGTCACTTAACATATTCATACACATCGGATTTAACATTCATATGCATCTCTAGCACTAAGCATAAGCAAGTCTATCTAATCACATCTAAGCACTTAGCATTATAAAACATCTAAGAATAAGCACAAAGCACAACACACAGTATTGAAGTGGTTCACCCGCACCCTAGGGCTATGTCCACCAACTCTTCTTCTTTATTAGCTTCAGTCAATCCAGTTACAACATGAGCTATCAAAATCATATTCTGCATAGGAAAGGAGATCTGCGTGCACCTTGCCAGATCCTCCTTCCTCGAGTAGATCTAGCACAGAGCCTCCTTACAATCTGTGCACTCAACACTTACAACACTTTCACTCAGCTCTGCAAGTCAATCACATAGATCAATTCTATCACTAATCCCTTGGCTAATCTTCTCCTCTACTTACATCACCTAGATATCTATTTATACATTACAAAAGTGGGCCTAAGCATGGGTAAACCCACAGGTCAACATCCCTTTCCCATTACATATTCCCAAAAACCCAAAAAGGACCCATAAAGGGGGTCTATCTTCTGCAATCTCTGCTTCGCTTTGCGCTTCATCTTCGACAAGGTGTCGAAGTCCCAAAAACAGTCAAATATGACCGAGTGTTCCTCAAAACTTGGTCAAGGGCCAACACGATGCCTATACATTTCTTGACCAGATCTTTGGGGAGAGTCGGGCCCCAAAAGCTAAAGACTGGATCCAAGAGAGTCAAGTCATCCTTAAGACTCTCAAAGACAATTTGCAGATGGCCCAGAATCAACATAATATATATGCGGATCAGCATAGGGTGGAGTGTAGCTTTGAGGTGGGGGATTTGGTGTACCTTCACCTACAACCTTATCAACAGTCGTCACTGAAAATGAGAGGGGTGGAGAAGTTGAAACCTCGATTTTATGGACCTTACAGTATTCAACAAAGGATTGGGGAAGTGGCCTATGAACTAGAAATTCTGGAATGCATGATACATAACGTCTTCCATGTTTCATGCCTTAAGAAGGAATCAGGACAACATGTTTTCAATTCTACCGAGCTGCCACCATTAGATGAAGAGGGACAGTTGGTTCTGGTTCTTGAAGAAATTTTGGAGGGCAGGGAACAGAAGCTGAGAAACAGGACTATCAAAGAGTATCTTGTCAAATGGATAGATCTTCCTATCGAAGACGCTACATGGGAGGGAGAGCAAGTGCTTCAACATCCCAAATTGAAATTGCTTGTGGACAAGAAATCTTGGGCGGGGAGGACTGTGATGTCCCCATCCACTTAAGAGTCACAAGGGGAGAATTTTTCTAGCCTAATTAAGTTCATGTGGGCTAAGGTGGAAAAGTGAACTAGGGGACATAATTCTCCTAGGATAACTTTATAAAGTAAAAGTGGGAAAGAGGGGACAAGTGTCTTAGGCTAATTAAAAAATCACTTTAAAATTATAAAGTGAGAAACCTAGTAAAAGAGATTTTTATTTTAATTAAATAATAATGGAGCGGGAAAAAGGCTCAAGTGAACATAAAAGGGAAAAAATTAGGAGTTTCCTCTCATTCTTATGCTTGCTTATTGAGAAAATATATTTGGAGAGCTCTTGGATAATTTTCTAGGGTTTTTTGAAACCCTTGCATTTATCTCTAGTTTCGGTGTTGCAACGATACATCCTAATCAATTTAAGGAAGGAATTGATTCATATTTCTTCATTGGATTCACTATAGCTGGGTTATTTTCATCGTGGACAAACTCCTTGCCTACTGAAATCGATTTTTATCACAAGAGGGCGAGTTTGAATTCAAAGCTGATTATTGGATATTGGAACATCCATTTCTTTGTGTGGGGGTCGAGTTACCTCCTCTTGGGGTCGATATTCTCCAATCTGGGTGCTTACATTTGTAGTTGGGCACTCATCTCTTGCAAGGGCACATTATTACTCTCCTGGCACAATTATCTAATCATCGAGCTATTGTTCTCCTTGTTGGGCGCACTGAGACAAATTTATCACATCAAGACTGTAGTCTGGAATTGTGGTCAACCTACTTGTGAGTTGGGGACGAATTTATCTCGTGGGTCGAGGTGTGGGCTGAGGGGAAGAATTTCTAATTCTATAATCTGAGTTGGAGTCCCTTACATCCTGCAGAGACAGAGTTATTTACCCAGTTCGAGTCTCATCTTTCATGGGTCGTATTTCCTACCTAGCCAACTCATTTCTTCTTGGCAGAGTGTGTTGTCTTAGAGCATAGTTTATTCTTCATATTGTTGGGTCCTGTCACCATTGAGAGGCGAGTTGGGAATGTGTATCGAGTTGCTGGTTAGTGGAGGCATCTTCTCTTAAGCTGGGCGCATTCGCCTTGCAAATTATGAAAACTCTGATTGTGGGCATTGATAACTAGGCGTGTGAGACCCTTTTGTAGCTATTTACAGTGCCAGTTTCTCAACACATGTAAATATTATCCACATCAATAAATATCGGGTTCTTTACTTCACATTTGTAGTTCTATTTGTTTTTCAATCAATGTGTAATGGATGTAACAATTTATTAAGTGCAATGGTTGCTTTGAGCTTCATATATGTTGGATGATTTCAGTTTATCTTTATCTTTCAAATTTGAGTAGGCATTAGATCTCAAGGATAATAACAATATGTGCTAAAAATACTATATTAACAGACATATAATTCTTCTAAACCACAATTTTTTGACAAAGTAATTACACTCTAAATTAAGAAGATTTTCTAGAAAAATTGAGTGGGAATATTACATCATACAATATCTTGAAATCAATATTCACCACAAGCTCAACTAGAATTATAGCGTTGAAAAAATGATTATTGGGGGATGGAAATCTTATTATGGGCTTGAAAACAATTGTAAATCAATCGATCTTTAGATATGGGATAAGTATAAACTCCTCTTTGAGACTATTGTTACACTTGTTGTTCTTTATGGATGTTAAGTCTGGGGATGTAGTATCTCTCGCAAATCCCAGAGAAAGATAGAGCAGACATAAATGACTTTTATAACCTATAATCTCAAAATTAAAGGAAATATACTACCCCATCCTCCTCTTAGAGGAAATCCTTTCCCCCATTGAGAGCACGACTATGACTAGATACCGAATGTACGAGAACAAGTTGAACAACATGGAAGACAAGAGGCTTCCTAAAATTGATTCAAAATCCAATCAAAACCACCATCGACTCAATCAAGGATGGCATAAATATGCCAGACTTGACTAAGCTATTGGGGAATCATGGGAGACACCATTTTGCAGATTAAGGATACTATTAAAAATATCATCAAATCCAAATTTAAGGAGAAAATGTGGTGTGATAAATAGTTAGATGAAAAAATAAAATTAAGGTATTATAAGGATGTAATGAACCCTAATATAGAAGATCAAAATTATCTCTATGTTTTGACAAGTGTAAAGAAAAAAATAAACATTGCTAATATAAGAACAAATTCTCACGAGCTCCATAGTGAAACTCGTTGTTGGCAAATTCCTAAAATGCCATGGGATGTAAGAGTGTGTCATCTTTGTGACACCAAGAAGGTTGAAGATGAAAATCACTTTCTCTTACATTGTCCAACATATACCCACATTAGATCTCAATTTCAAAATATTGGTCAGAGTACCAACCTTCCTAACCTTTTAACTCAACAAAGAAACAAAATTCTAAATAATATCAACTAATCCCTTACCATCTTAAGATTCGATAGGTCAATTCGGTTTTAGTGGATGTTAATCATCATCATCATCATTTAGCAAATATATTTCCATTCAAATTAGCAAACAATAGCCTTTTATTTTGAAACATGATATCCTAAACCTTTTTATTTTGTATATAGAATTTTGTATTTTGTAAATATTATTGAAAATATCTTAAAAATTAAATTTAAATTGTGATAAAAAATATCAATTATTACACATTAAGATATATTTTTATATAGTTTATTTAAAACATATACATTATTATAAACATATTCTTAAGATTAATTTTTTATTTAAAAACAAATTCTTAAAGTTTTTTAAATATATAAAATTATATAAAAAAGGAGTACACTAAATTGATTCAATAAAGACATATTTAATTTAAAAATTACAAAATCGTTACGAAATAATATGGACCTATTTGAATAGCAATAGTCTAAAGGTTTTATCTTTTGGCTGTTTTTTGGTAATTTTTTCTGTTTGATTTTGCCTGAAATCCAGTGATGAATGGTTGGATCTCTAGATTTGAGTGGCTAAGTTTGTATAAAGATTTGAGTGGCTAAGTTTGTATAATCCGAGTGCCCCAGGGGTTTTTCTGCATGCTGAATTTATTTATGCATTCTGCATGCTGAATTTATTTATGCATTCATAAAGGCAATTTAAACAACAAAAAATAGAGATTTTGTCCAAATTTACATCGTCGGATTCCGGCCAATTCATGCCAGAAAACCCAAAAGGTAAAACGTTTAACCGATGCCTATTTGAATATATTATAGTTAATTTAAACATTGCAAAATTGTTACAAAATAATATGGACCTATTCAAATATGATTAATTTTAAATATTGTAAAATTGTTATGAAACAATGTATAACTATTTATTTGATTAATAATATAAATTGGAGAGTATGCATTTTTGTGTATAATTGTGTTGAGAGGGACTTTTAAGAGTATAATATAAGAGTGTGGGATTGGTTGCTCCTTGGTGTAAATATGAATATGGGGAGGATATGGTGTTGGTATGTCTTGTCTTGTTAGACATGTCGTTTCCACACGAAAAATATTATGATAGATGCAGAGGCATTCAGTTCATGGAGTGGGAGAAGATTGGAAATGATTGACGATTTGATCTCCCAACACTTCATAGTTACGTTTCCATTCATGATTGATAGTGGTTCTAGTATCTTTGTACATTATGCTCTAGCTATCATGATGTTTGTTTGTTGGTTAAGCATGACACCTGGGTGTTCTATGGCTCATTCCAATCCTTATTGGATTTTTTTCTACCTTTGGTTCACTTTTGACGTGATTTTTGTGCCTTCTCTAGCTTATACTTGACACATTTATGTTATTATCCTAAACACTTCCATGGCTCCTCATGCTACTTGTGCAAGGAAGACTCTAGTCCACTAAACTCATGTAGCCCTAATTGTGATGGAAGTTGTTGAGTTCTATCTTGTGTCAATTCCCCAAGAAGCTTAGGCTACCATGTCGACTATGGAAGAGATTGTGAATATTGTTCGAGTTTCCCAGGAAGACAAATAGGTTGATGCGCAGATGCAGGATATCATTATGGACCTTGGCTGCACACGAACAAGGGAATCTAAATTTTATAGGACTTTGGAGCTATATATTGACACACTAAGACAATGGTACTTGAAGAAATACTTTCAAAGGACCAAGACTATAAGCAATTTAAGCAACATCTGGAGGCTTTGGAAGATCATAACAGATTGCTCATAACAATGGTTTCCTGGCTTCTTAAATACAATGGTGGTTCTTTCTAGGCTACTTGGTATCTCTGGATATGACACTCAAGGCCAACACCTCATTGCCTTCTTCTTAGATGCCCGACTTCCATGATTGAAAGTGACTCAGTATTTTTAAGTTAGGATATATATGGGTTTTTTCTTGTTTAGATGTTCAAGTTTATGCAATAGATATATATTTATCCATCACTCATAGCATTGGATGTCACTTTCGAGAATTGAACCTTAGTGGGGAGGATAACAAATTCCTTCTAACCACCCAAGCTAAAGCCAATTGACATGAAAACAAGGACATACAAAAGCCTGAGTATAAAAATGTTTAAACATTGTTCAATTTATAAATAATAAATAAGGTTATCAACAAAGTAATATTTAGAAACCATTTTTTTGGAATTGTTTTTTTGAATGAAAGAACCAAAAACATGAAAAATGTTCTAATAATATTCCTTTAAAGAATATATCACTATAAATCCATTTTAACTTTGGATTTATCACTTACCAAGAAAAACCCTCTCAACCCATAATAAATTTGAAGTTAGTATATAATTAAATTAATTAATAAATAAATAGTTTAAAAAAATACTATTTTAAATTTTTTAATAAAATATATTATAATTTTTTTAGTATTTAAAATTACAATTATATATTTTTAAATAATTTATTTATTTAAAATGATAAAATAAAAGAAACTAAATTAATGTATAGATATTGTGATAGATAAAGTGAATAATATAACATATATTTTTGAATTAGAATTTAAATTTAAACATTCTCCATGAAAATTTAACAAATATGTTTTTCATATAAGTTAATATTAATTATCAAATTAAAAAAAATGAATTTATTAATAATCTACATTTTTAAGTTGATATAGAAAGTTAACATTTTTATTTACTTTGTAATTTTGATAAAAAAAATTAGATTAAAAAAAATTTAATTTTTTAAATTAAAATAGATTTAAAATAATGGAATATAATATGATTTTAATATTTTTTAAGTTTTAAACAAAATTTTTATACATTTATAATGGAGAATCAAGTTAGATCCGGTTAAACTTATGAAAGATTTATCTACAAAATAGGAAATGTTTTTATACAAAATACACTTAGAAGGAATTCTCCCTTGAATCATCTATCTACCAAAAAAGAATTATGGAAAAAAAGGTTTTGTTATTTGTCCGAATGGTATTTAGAACTTTCGATTGCCAAAACAACTATGAAGGAAATAACCATACTTCCCCATATTTTGGGTTGCTTGGCTGGATCAGCGGCTTGAGATTCTTGGTTTATATTTAAAGAGTTCAATTATCTCTAAAAAAAATATTAAGAAGTGGTTGTAACTCAAATGGTTAAGTGAAAAGTTCATCTTCTTAGCCTAATTTCAAATCTCCACCTTTATGATATTCAAATCTCCACCTTTATGATATGTTGTTTCACTTAATTTCAAATCCCGCCTTATGATATGTTGCTTTAATGAATCTATTTATATTATAATTACTTAATGACAAACTTTTCAACAAAGTCGAAAATTTTGCTTTTTAGGAAAATGTGGATATAAAGAGACCCTTTCACATTCATTCACAGTTTTTTTTAGTCAAAGAGACTCTCTTTAACTTGTCCCTACTAATTAAAAAATCATGTCATAACACTCTCATATATATCTTATAGTTGAGATTGAGATTTTACTGGACAATGATATTATATTGATATGATATAAAATATATATATTATTTAGATATTCATTTCAGCAAAGTAGTAAATTTTTAGCAAAATGTGGATATAAAGAGACCGATTCACATTCATTCACAGTTTTTTAGTCATATATTTCTTTGGACTCTCTTTAACTTGTCCTTACTAATTAAAAAAATCACGTCATTACACTCTCATGTATATCTTATAGTTGAGATTTTACTGGACAATGATATTATTTAATATTTGTTGTCAAAAAATAACAAGATGAAGTTCCACACAGAGAATTCACTGGATACAATATTGCTGGCAGATAAGGAAATGAGAAGGTGACACAGCATTTCCATTACTTGAAAGTTGACATCCAACTTGAGAATTGCCACCCATGAACTCCTGGTTCAACGCCTCTCTCGAGTCTCATCCAGTCGCCTTCAGTTGGCCCATCGTTTTGCAGGTCTACTAACCCACTGGAAGAACCCACCCATCATAATGTCCCCTCCCCTTACTTTTACAGTCCCAGAAGAACCGGCCCACATTAAAATTGAAAACAAGGAGCCAAATCCTGCATTAAGTGGTCACAACTTGCCAGCAGAAAATTCTAAAAAATAATAATTTACTTGAGTCAATTGTCCCATGATGGAGAATTTCTGGCCATTTAGAATTCCAATGCAGGGTAACGTTGAAAGAGTTTTGCATTGGTGTATGATGGAGAAGTATTGATGAAGAGCATTAAGAAATATTGTGAACAATGACAGCTCTTTGCCTGTATTGAGAAATTAGTAAGGAAGAATTGATGAAAATCATTAAGAAATATGATGAAAACTGACAGCTCTTTGCTTGGATTGGGAAATGAGAAAGGAAGTTTTGATGTAGCATTAAGAAATATAGTGAACACTGACAGATGTTTACTTTCATTGGGAAGAATATTGAAAAGCTTTTTATATGTTTCTCAGACCAAATCCAGGTATTTGATTAGGCATTCATATTATTATATTTCAATTCCACTAGCAAGCTTGACATAAATCGAAACCTTGTAAGACCGCACCATAAATATTTTACATCAGCAGACATTTAATGAAAATTTAATAATTAGTAAGTTGTAGTAGTTATTTATTACAGTTTGGAAAAAAATTAATACTGAAAGGATTAGGTAGGAATTTCAAAAGTAAACCACAGTGGTTTTGACAATTCTAGTGTTTGTTATGATCATTTTAATAAAGAAAGTTGAAATTGATTGGTGGGAAAAAGTTTTAAACTTATAGGATGGACAAATTATCCATAACAAACAAAGTTTTGCTCATCAATTTCCATCTCTAAAAAAGAGTATGTTAAACTTGTAACTATTTTTTTTAATGTAATTTAAAGGTTCAAAGTTTTTATTTCTTTTTAGGGTATATTTTTCTAAAAGTCTGATTAAAAAATTAAAAAAAATAATTGAAATGACAGATTTCAGTAGTTCATCATACATATTTCTAGTGCATAGAACACACCCCTTTTTCTGTGTTGAAATTCAGTGATTCAACATAGTAAATTATTGATCAATTTTATAAGCATTTTAGTCAATAGGACAAAACAAGGAGTGAGCACGTTTAGACTACACTTTTTTGTTGTTGAAATTTAGTGATTCAACAGAGTAAATTTTCTATCAATTTTATAAACATTTTAGTCACATAAAACTTGGATTATACTAAACTCAGATCACTTGAAATTCTCATCAATTCCATTGTTTGGCTGAAAATATATTTACTATAAAATTAAAATTTAAACTAAACTAAAAGTTCTATGTGTTTGATCATTTTTTATTATATTTTCCAGTTAATTTTGAATGAAATCCAATAAAAAATGATTGAAATTGCAGATTTTAATTATTAAATCTACATAATCCAAATGCTCCTGAAGTTTTTCAAACATCTAAATCTAGAGGTATTTGATTTAAACATTCATATTATTATTTTTCCATTCCACTGGCAAACTTAGCATAAACCGAGACATTGCATGACCCACCATAAATATTTTACATCAGCAGACATTTAATATGAAAATTTAATAATCAATGAGTTGTAGTCTTTATTTTTTACAGTTTGGAAGAAAAAATAACACTGAAAGGAATAAAATAGGAATTTCAAAACCAAACCATCCTTAAATTTAAATTTGATGGTTTTGACAATTTTGGTATTTGTTATCATCATTTTAATATAGAAAATTGAGCAGTGAGATTGCCTTATGACAAATAATTTTTCCTTTCAAATTTTAACCATAGAAAGAAGTATGCTAAATTTGTAATAATTTTTTTTGTATGTTGAAATTTAGTGATTCAATGATTAAATTTTCAATCAATTTTATAAGCATTTTAGTCAATGAATGAAAACTCTTGAGTAAGATTCTGTTCCACATAAAATTTAAAATAGAAGAAACTCAGACCAACTGAAATTCTCTATTTTCTGAATTCAATTTCATTTTTTATCTAAAAATAATTTAGTTCTAAGTTTTGATAATTTTAGATCATATTTTACATGAAATTTAACAATTTTTTTTTTGAAATTGCAGATTTCAGTTACAAAATTAAGAAGTGGTCTGAACATTCTAAGTTTTAATATTTTTGGAACATATTTTACATGAAATCTAACAAAAAATTATTGAAATTACAGATTTCAATGGTTAAATATGCAAAATCTTTTCAAAAGAATAAATCCATTATGTATTAAAAAATACAATTTAAATAAATAAAAAAACCTCCAATTTTCACCAATAATCATTGCCAAAAATAATAAAAAACAAAACGACTGATCTAAGCCCAAAATTATCTTCCAAAAATGAAAACACAATCAGTCAAGTTTCCATCAATGGCCGTTTTCCCAAAAACGGAGGAAAAAGTAGGCTCCCGTCTCATTCATAGAATGTGGGATTCCGTGCCACTTGTCCATCAAAAAGGTCAAATCAGCACAGCCCATGACGTGGGCACCTTCATCAGTGCGAGCCCTCGTGCTGGTTCTGATTGCGACGTCACGTATTGGGTCCCACCCATACACTGTCGTTTCTTTATTGGTCTTATCTTTCCAGAGTTGTTCGATTAGAAAACGTGGCAGAATCCTAAAATCCCGGACTTGAGAGCCGCACAGTGATAGTAACCTGCAATTGGACGACTGAGAATCTTACCCACTAACGTAGACAATGTGGGCCACACGTGGCGCTTTTTTCTTTACTAAAGGTATCACGTGGATGGTTCGTACATTGACAGATTGAGAAATGAAGACAGTCAGAAAAGGACGTTACAAGGATTGGGATTTGGCGCGTTAGAAAGGCTACCTTGACAAACTTAACCCGCACACTCCACCATGGTTAGTGTTTGGGTTAGTTTCTAGCACTGGTTAGTGTTTGGAAATGGATATATGAAATCTTTGGGCACTATGATGGATGCTCTTATTATAGTCACACTCCTATGTTAACTTACCCCCACCCCCACCAGCCAAGTGGTGATAAGTTCTGTTTTTTTTTTTATAATTGTATCCCACGATATAATATTAGAAGCTACAAGGTGTCACCAGCCCAACGAATAGCCTTGATTCTCCTTTTAGGGTTTCAGTGAGTATGACTCATAACGAATAGCCTTGATTCCCCTTTTAGGGTTTCACTTGAGTATGACTCTCATTGAAATATAGTGCATAAGCTTATACCAAAATTTCTTCCAGTGATGAGTGATATACTTGCGACCTAACATTACATGAATGGCACTACCTGGTTCGAGAGACCATGTTTATAGATAGGTATATGTGAAGTTGTAATGCATGATGGGCCCATGACATGCAAGATGAACACTAGATCATTCTAAAGAGACAGACATATATTTTTTATTTCTTCTAAATATCTTGGGATTTCTCAAGTGGATTAGGTGATCCCAATATCAAAGCATGTAAACAAAGTTAGCCATATCAATTGATACAATAGTTTCTATGTTTACATAGATTAGTAACGATACTTTAAAAGCCACATCATGATGAAGATATCAATTGATAGTAACCAAAGTGAAAAGATATCTTCTCACTTGTTTACTGAGTTTGTATGTAAATAAAGTTAGCAGATATCAATCGATACAATAATTTTTATGTTTCTATGGTTACATGTATTAGTAATGATACTTTCAAAGCCACATCATGATCCATATCCATTTGTATAGGAAGGTCTTTACATGGATTAGTAATGATACTTTCAAAGCCACATCATGATCCATATCCATTTGTATAGGAAGGTCTTTAAAATCAAAGATATACAATAAAAAGAAACAATTAAAAGGAAGAGAAAATTCAAAGAATAAATCTCAAAACATAGAAGATAGATTTTAGATATATTTGTTGGTAGTTATCTTATTAATATAGAACATCTTCATAATTTTTTGATTAAAGTTGTGTTATTGTTTTTGAATGTCTATAAAATGACGACACATTGTCAATTTAAAATATTTATGAATGATCTACTAAGTTGTAAAAGTTTTGGTATGTTAAAATAGGTCTTATAAGTTGTTTTTATCTTTTATTCTCAACACTAGCATTGTGTTAGAAAATTGTTAAAGAAAGACAGTCCCAACAAATTTATTTATGAAGTGAACCATAATTGACGTGCAATTCACCTTTGATTCCTTGGAAATAAGTTTGTACTCCAAAATTCCCCGGAGGATTGAGATTTGGAAGAAAATTAGTTTTTAACATAGTTTTGTTTGAGAATCTTCTATGGCACAAGTATCATGAAAAATATAATTTACGTGCCCAAATGTGGAAAACTAAATATGCTAAAAACACGTAGGAAGGTCTTCTTCTGATTACTAACGTCCTTAAGGGTTGTGATATATGGCACAGATAAAAGAGGTCTTGAAGTCATTAGTAAAAATAATTTTTGGGATATTGTAATGCATACATTGATAGACAACATGTGCTTTCACACATAAGGTTGCCCAAGAAAAACATCACAAACATTAAGTGGGGCTATCTCACATATCACCTCATATTTGAAGGGTTTGTTGTCATATTATAGACAATAACATTGTTGATTGATACCAATGTATCATCCTTGTCTCAACCAACTAATGGTGCATTATTGAGGGTGAGGTATCATTGACAACTTTGTATTCTTAACAACATACGTTGAGTTTATGTTCTTTTCATCATCACTATCAACAATGAAATGTATATGTGTCCCCTTCACCCACATCTATGAATGGAAGAAGTTCTCACCTCCCTTTGGCTTCTCAATATATTTTTGTTGGATCTATGTGGTGTTAATGGTAACACTTGGTTCCACATTGATGCCCCATATTATGGTATTCATGATATTTAGTGGTATAAGAGATGGTTCACAGTCCCATTGACTTGGGAAAATGACCCTTGCAACTTCATAATCTTACTTGGTAAATGGGCCCAAGTATAAGTCCTCCAGTTATGACATGATTTCCATAATATGGGGGTTTTATGATTTAAATGAAACACAACTAATATGCAATGCAAGAATGCAGTATGAAATGCATTTAAATAAATACTAATTAAAGGAGAAATAACTAAGTCTAGAGATGTAGCAGGGAGAATACTCCACCACTACCACTAAAAACAAAGTCGACTCAAATCCTCCCAACTCCCTCCAAAAGTGAAATGATTTTACTATTAAGAACTCTCCCTTGTCAAAAAACTAGTTAGTAACCTAGCTAAAATGAAACACGATCAAACATANAGAGAGAGAGAGAGAATAGTCCACATAAAAAGTATATGAAAAATTAGATGTTTTGAGTAACCAAGAATAGTCCGCAAATCTGTCGAGAGAATCTTTGCTTCATACCAATGGCTATCTAGCATAAGATAAGTGAGAAGAAAAATTATAAACAAGATAATATTCTACAAGTTGGAATTCTCATGCCCATAATCACCAAGAGAACTGAGTAAGGAGGACAAATATCATATTTGAATCATAACTCTATAGGAATATAAAATCTCTAGCCAACAATATTTTCTTTATCAACATATGAAGATAACTTACAATGTCAAGAAAGAGAACCCATGTAAATGTGAATGAGCCTGCACAGATAAGATCTAGCTAGCAAATGACACACACAATTTGCAGAATAGTGAGAGAAGAGAGAAATGAGAGAGTGAGAACAAAGAATTTGCATTAACCAAATGAATGAATGATAATTTACACATGATATACTCTGTATCACTCAACTAATGTGCACTAGAGGAGAACCAATGCACCATAGTGGTGGTCTAGCGTGATCTAGACACACATTGACAATTACGGGAGTAATTTACCACCTAGTATCAGTTAACTAGTGTCTCAGTCTTCAGTTAACTGACCGAAATAGAGTGAAGTGAGGAGGAGATCAGGGAATCATGGGTAATGCGCTAGTCTGGTGATAATTCTAAGGAAAATGCACATTACTTGGTGATGATCCTAATGTTGCATGGTGATGATCCCAATGTGGCATCTAGACTCCACTCAATTGATCGAAGTGAAGTGTGAACTAAAGAGAATATTATCCTAGAATGTAGGAAAATGAATATTCTCCCTAAACTATAAGAGACTGAATAATGACTAATAAACATAGGTAAAACCTTAGGAAAAATAAATCCTAGGTGTGTGTGAAGTATATCCAACACCCCCCCTGAACATCGCTATGGTGAAAATAAAGAATGGGTCCCAACAACAAGGCCATGTTAGGTACCCAAATACAAAA
>SNQJ01S0200982.1:0-16911 GCA_010110895.2 Picea sitchensis | reverse complement strand
CAGCCCAAGGTCTTATGGTGCCATATGACCTGTTGAAAGGAGCGCGCGCCCAGCTTTGGGGGGGCTTTAGCCCAATTCTAACTACTATATGGTTGCAAAGTGGGTTTTCATAACCACTTTTGATTTAATTAATGTAATTAATCATTTTTTAAGGGTTATTGGACATTTTAAAAGCCTAAATTCGTGGAGGAAGTTGGAGAGGGAAAACTAACTCTCCCACTATTTAACCAAGGCTATTTTGAGGCCAAGGACACAGTTTTTGAGAGCAATTTCAGAGCAAAGATGTTGAAGCAAGCCAAGTCAAAGCCAGTTTGAGGCAGGAAGACCGTTGAGGAGGAGATGCTGTCGGACGATTTCTGAGAGCTCGGGACATCCGATTCAGATGCCGTAAGTTGTGCATGGTTCCAGAGATCTGAGCGAACAAGACCAGATCAGTCTAGAGACCATTCGGCATTGTAAAGATGTACTAATAAGCTTTAAAACAGAAATAAAAAGCCTCCCCCACAAGAGAAAAGGCCCGGAGACGTAGGCACCGTTGCCGAACTCCGTTATCAACCTCTGTGCATTATGGTTTGCTGTTTTCATTGCATTTCAGATTTGCAATTATGTTAATGGTTGTATAATTCACTTTCTTTTCTCGTGCTTTTCGTTAAAGTTTCCCAATGGTCAATTAATGCATGCGAATAAAACTCAACCATAGTCATTTCGAAAAATCCTGACGGATCAAGACATTAGGTTAAGAATGACATCTAGAATATCCTATGTCAAGAACAAAGCTATTCATTTTAGCATACCAAGCTTGAAGATATTGTTTATGACCACAGAGAGATTTCTTAAGGTGGAAAAAAAGGATGGATTCATTATGAACATAGCTAAGAGGTTTTTCCTTATAGATTTATTCTTGTATATCCCCATGAAGGAAGGAGGATTTAACATCCATCTAATGGATTTCCTATATATGTGAGGCAACAAGAGCTAAAAGAAGGTGGATGGAATTCATTTTGGCTATGGGGGAAAAGGTTTCATTGTAGTCAATTCCTTCAACTTGAGAGAATCCTTTCGTAACTAATTTGGCCTTATGTCTTTCAACACTTCCATCTTATTCATATTTAGTTCTATATAGTCATTTACATCTAACAAGTTTTCTTCCTTTTGGAAGAAAAACAAGATCTCAAGTATCAATCACCATTAAGGAACAATATTTTTCATTCATTTATGTGTCCCAAACTAGATATCCAAAATCTTTTGAAAATGTGTATGGATCACAACTCTTTCAAAACCTGAGCCAAAATAAAGGAGGTTCATTGAAACTATGAATGTTTTTAATGTTGATCTGACGGATCGTCGGAAAGATCACCAAATGCTTCTCATGTTGAATGGACCCATCTAGTAAGTGGTGGTGTCGGTGCAGTTTCATGTTCAATGGACTTATTTGGAGGAATCTAAGCATGTTGAGGTGGATTTTCATCCTCACTTTCATCATCTGAAGAAGAAATTAGAATAGGAATAGAAGATGGCATAAACATCGAAGAAGGATCACAGGACGAAGATGGCACAAAAGTTGAATTAGGCTTGTAGGCTGAGATATTTTCATCAAATTTAACATCTCCTATAATAATTATTTCATTGGAATGAGGTTGAAGAAGTCGGTAACCTTTTACATCTTCAGAATATCCAACAAAAATGCACTTCTCATTTTTAGGTTGTAATTATTTACTTTTATCATTAGGAATGTGAGCCCATGATATACTACCAAATACACAGAAATGGATTACATTTGGATTCATTTTAGTCCATGATTATTCTGGTGTTATATTTTGTATATCCTTTGTGGGAGTATGATTTTCGATGTAATTTACAAAATTGATGTCTTATGCCCAATAATGAAGACTTGGTCCTTTAGATTGTATCATACAATTATCCATTTCCTTTAATGTGAGATTCTTTGTCTCAGCAACACCATTTTGTTGTGGTGTATATGGAATAGTATGTTGCATTTGAATTCCCTGTGTATTGCAATAGGTTCACATATTTTTTGCCATTAGTTGTTCTTAACCTTTTAAGTTTTAAGAAGTAAACCCAAGTTCGTTTGAATAAGTCATCAATGAAAGTTAATAAGTAACTACACCCAGAGAAAGAAGGAGAAGAAATAAGACCCCACAAATTATTTTGAACAAGGTGCAAAGGGGTCTAAGCATGTTAGAGGCATGTTTTTCAAAGTTTTCCTAATGATGTTTTCCTAGAACACAACTGGCACAAACAACATCTTTACAAGAAATGAGAGAAAGACCAGTCACCATATTTTGATTACATAGTTTTTGCAATGAGAGATAGTTTACATGACCAAATTGTGCATGCTAGAGTTTGCTCAAGTCATCGCTATGAGCAACAAAAACTGATGGAAAAGATGATAACCCAAATTTATCAAATTTGTACAACCTAGTAATGTCATAAATAATTCTAGTGGCTAGGACATGCTTTTGATCTTTTAAATCCTTGATTAGAAGTTGGTGAGGTGAAAACTCTATTGTTTTACCTTCTCCTGAATAAGTGATATGGTATATTAATAGAAGGTTACAGGAAAGACTTAGAACATATAATACATCATTGAAATAGCCATTATCTACCTGAATTATTCCAGACACTACAACACTAAGAGATCTATAATCACCAACAAATATATGTTTGGTGTTACATTCATTAAGAGAAGAAAAATGGATTTATCCTTATCCATATGATAGCATGTTCCAGAATCTATAATACACTCATAAGACAAAGAAGTAGATGTTGCATTGAAGGAGAAACTAGAAGTAGAAAGTGTTAGAGTTAGAAGAAGAAAAATCATGATTGCTACTTCTAAGGCCTCCATCATTTATTCATTTCTACTTCTAAGGCCTCCATCATTTATTCATTGCTACTTCTAAGGTCTCCATCATTTTAAAACATTTAGACTCCAGATGACCATCTCACCTACAAAAATTGCAATGCTTGCCAGTCTTCTTGCTTTTGTTTCTGGTCATTTTTCACGATTGGGAGTAGAATTTGCTTGAGAGGTTTTGGGGCCCTTTTTTTCTTGTTTTTGTTGCAAGGATGTTGCTTCTTTAGATGTTTTTTTTGTCTTTCTTCTAGGCCACTACAGATTTTTTAGATGTACCTACAATGTTGATCACTCCAAGATGCAAGATCTTATCTTTATCTCTAGTTAGAGAATCACAAAAAGACTCAAGAGTGGGATCTTGATAAGAATTCCCTAGATATTCTCTAGTGGCATCGAAGGTTTATACAAAGACATAATATGCACTACCAAGATTAGAAAGAATAACATATATTCATTATTCATCCTCCATATCTATGTTGCATTCTTTAAGTAACAGTCTAAGTGTTTTGAGCTTAGATAAATAACCTTCAATGCAAGGGAAATCATTTGTATTATGGGTTTTCAAGATGGTGGGATCAAATCACATAATGTTTACCAAATATGGATTATAGCTTATCCAAGGCTTCAATTGGGTCATCAATTCCTTGAAGGTGAAACCATAAATCAAGAGAGATAGAAATTCCAATTAATCTGCATACTTCGCCATATTTATTATCCCATTTTTCTTTCTTTTTAGCATCAGTAGGGGCTTGTTCTTTTCCAAAGTTAATTTGGTACAATCCTTTACTTATTAGTACATCCTTCATATGGGATTTCCATGAGAAGAACTTGGTACAAGTAAGAAAAATATCACTTGTAGAAAACATGTTAAAATATGTGCATAATATGGATTCAAAAGCTAAAAATGACTATCTAGATGGAAATCTTTCGAAAAAATAAGTTGCTTAAAAGAAACAACACTAGAAAAGGACTTCGGATGTGAAAGCTATTACCTTTTTTAAAAAGACATAAAAGGTAACTAAAGTACCACATGGGATGTAGAAGTTGGTCCATGTGGTGATGGATGCACAATGAGGTGGCTAAGTAAAAAAAAATGTCCCCTCCTTCTAACTTTGCATGGAAGCTCACTTTTACAAATAAGTTACTTATGAAGTGATCCACTTTTATAGAGTAAATGAGAATCACTTTTACAATGAAGTTACTTTATAAATTAAAGTTACATAAAGTAACAAAAAAATAATATTAAAGTTACTTTATAGTGATTCACTTTTACAATTTAAGTGAAATGCACTATACAATAAAGTTATGAACTTAAGAAAAAAGACTTGAACTTAAGACCTATTAATAAATAAAGCAACTTTTAACCAAGTGAGCTAGTGAAAAATAGATAACAATTTTGATGAAGGAGTAGGGGGGGTTCCTTCTTCTTTTTTAACTCTTTGCCTCAAAGTGCATGCTTTCCCCCAAAACCATTATTTTTTCCTACTAAAATATTCAACACATACCTTTGAACATTCATCCCATTATCTCTGTATGTCTCCCTGGGCACCTTTAATTATCTCTTTCAAATATGGAAATCCATGTTCAATATACACAATTTTGTATGGATATAAGGTGGGTGTATTTCAATGATTTTACCCAAAAATTGCTTGCAACACCTTTACTATATCAAATGTAATTGGACTCTTTCCTATGTGATTTTCTAGTACTAAATATTGTTGTGTAGTTGTAATAATTAAACACTAAACTCTTGTAATTATTGATTTTTTCAATAGACTGTCCTTTCCACGTGTCCAAATTCATCCTGAACTTCAAGAGAATACTCAATGAAGTTTGTTATCATTTTATGTGTTTCTTTATAGTAATTGACTTGATTCTCAAGAAAAGCAATTATGTTTTCAAACTATTTTAATCTTCTTTCATCATCATTGGCCATATCCATAGTTGCATGTGCTAGTGCTAAATTAGTTGAGGCTAAGGCCACCATCTTGTTCTTCTTGGTATCTAGGATATGTAAATATGTTGTGCAAAATATTATTTTATCTAAAAAAAATATTTTCCTCATAGTCTTCTTGACAATCTTTATCTTCCTTTTTTCCTGGAAAAAAAAAACATTTCTAGAATATCTAACTATGTTGTGCAACATATTGTTTTATCTACAAATTTTTATTTTCCTTATAGTCTTCTTGACAATCTTTATCTTCCTTTTGTTATCTACTAACAATTTCATATGTGAAAGCTCATTAGTGGGAAGGGCCATAGGTGTATCTCCCCACCCTAACAAAATTTTCAATTTTCTTAGTGTGACCACTTCCTTAGCAATTTTATATTTTCATTTATATTTTATAGTGGTGATTATAATTTTCTTGGGAATACCTTAATCTTGTTTGTCCTGTTGTTCTTATTTGTCCTGATAATCCCTTAGTAGCTTCAATCTAATTTTTAGTTTGTGTCTCCTCAGCTTAATTATGAGCCTCATTTAGAATCTAATTTGTTTATTTTCCTTTTTCAACTTTTTATCATTTCCATCTACCTTTTCTTGTGCTTTAGTTATTGCTTTATCCTTTGTATCTTTCTCCTTTTTCTATTTCCTTTCAATTTCATCTCGATTCTTTTTAAATCTTGTTTTTCCTTTTCTATAGTCGGTACATCCTCCTCAACTTTCTTCCTGACAACTTCTCTTTCATTCACTCCTTATTTTTCCTTTTTTGCTTCATCTTCTTTCTTCAATATATAAGATGTTGGAAGATTGGTTGTTGTCATTGATGTCAACCTTGGTCATGGGTTTTGGACCGCAAGATTGATAAAGGTATTTAGACATGAAGGACAATGCACATGCATATACAACACCCATGAATTGATAGTATACATCATGTTGTTTCCAGTGGTATGTGGCATCGTGGACCCTCATGGTTGAGGAGAAATGAATTTTTGAAGATGACAAAGTAGATTGAAAGGAAGTACATGTAGGCCACGAAAATAGTGAAAAATTAAAAAATAAGAAAGTTTCAAGTTGGCCCTAATGTTAAAGGAAATGACATAAATGGTATACAAATAAACTTATCATTATACATTCATTTGACCTGATCGAATTTCAGAGGTAATAAGAAGATAAAAAAGGTGGTTCAAGGAAGATGGGGAAGTCTTTGGTGATATGTTCTAAGGTATGTTATTTTCAGGTCATCTTACCATTTTTGCTATAACTTTTTTCTAGAATGATTGATGGTGAAATGGCTATGGTATTGAAGACATATCAAGGTACCTATGGTAAAAGATTCATCTCTTGATTCGCTATAATTATGGAGGTCTACCACACTCTATGAAAGATAGGGTTTGTGACCGGTCTTGAAACTAAAGAATCAATAAAATAGGTGTTCAGTGAAACAATCATAACTTTTTCATCACGAATCCAAATGAAGTTGGACCACTTCCATTGGAAATATTAAGTACTATAGTTTCTTTTGTGGGATTTTCAAAATCAGATGTTAAATATTGAAGCGCGAGGCATGATGTACAAAAAGTTGGGTCTTGAGCGAGACCATAATTGAATAAAGTCTATCATTCTTTCTATAACCTCTTTTGGGGGAGGATTCAGGAGTGAAAATTGGAGAGTTTCAAAGAATACATTGATAATATTATCTACAGGATCCCGAGTACCCAAGAATTAAAAATTGCAAGAAGAAGTCTCGGGAGGAATTATCAAGTTCTATGTGATGATTGGTTGATGGTGATGATTTAATGTAAGGATTTTATTATCTCTCATATATTCTTAGGTGGAAGAAGGGGCAAGGATGGAGAGTTTAACTCTCTCTTGATATTGGAGGATTGTATCTTCCTCTTGGAGAGTTATCCTCCACTCCATTTGGAAGTTGTAGCTACCTTTTGGAAGTCGTACTTCCTTGAACAATAAACTATTGATTATTTCTCATATATTGTGCATGGTGGCAATTATGATTGTATTGGTGTAACTCTTATCGCATTGTTCATTGCTCATTGGATATATTTGAATAGTTTTAATTATAAGTTGAAAAAGGTTTTAAATTGTACTTGATACTGAGATTCACCCCTCTGAGTATCCTATTAGTGGTATCGAGAGCGAGGTTACCTTAAATTACAATTTGTGCTTGGAAAGAATATCCTATGCGAGAAATGGGATGAAACATTCCAAATGGGATTACCATTTGATGGATGCAATTTTGAATCTTGGAAAAATAGAATGGAAACTTGCTTGAAAGCTCTTGGGGCAGATGTTTGGTTCTCGGTTGCTTAGGGATATAATGCTTTGAAGAAACCAAAGGCTGCCGGTGAAGGAAGCAAAAGAACAACAAAGCGTCTCATCCTGGATGGATTGGTAGATTCAGTGAAATCAAAGGTGGTATCATGTGCATCAGCAAAGAGCTTTGGGACAAACTACAAGACCTTATGCAAGGGAAGAAGCAGAAGAATTTGAAGAAGATTACAACATCTCAATTTCAAAGAAGAAAATGAGGTATTGTTTTTGCTTTGGTGTGAAGGAAGTAGGACATGTTGAATTTAAATTTCCTCATCTAAGGATTAGAGAAAGAGATGACAATGAAGAAAGAAGAAAATCATAAAGTAGAAAAGATTCAACAAGAAGATGATCTTAAAATTGAAGCATGTTGAGATTGAAAATGTAAGCTCAAAGACAAGCAGTAGAAAACTAAGAAGTGAATTGGGTGGTTTTGAAAAGACAGTTGTAATCTTGAAGAAACAATTAGAAGACTTTGAGAAACTAAAGAGAAGAAACCATTTCTTGAAACTCTACTCGAAGAAGAAAAGAAGAATAGGATAAGGAATAATCCAAATATGAAGAAGAAAGAAGAAGATTGTAGAAACTTGAACAAGAAGTTGTCTCATTGAGGGAAGAGCAAGAAACTCTCAAGTGCCAAAAGACAACACATCTTGGATGCATGGTGAAGCTTCACATGCACAAAAGAAGATCACACGAATACCAACAAGAGAAGGTTGAAGAAAGAGCTACATAGACAGTTGTGAGAAGTGGACCAGGATACCCAAAAGAATGAATGATTACAAAATGGATATCGAAGACCTCCTACCTTAGGAATCGAAGCTTCAATCAGTATGAAGGAAACTACAGAAGAATAGATCATGAACCTAGATGGACTACATCATAAAGCCCACTTACTCAAGGTATCAAAATTTCTTTCTTGGTCATTGTTATAGTTGCAAAATTTTGGACATAAGACAATTAGTTGCAGAATCAATGAAAAGAACAAAAACGCAAGAAACATGAATGGTGTAGCTTGAGGAAAGATAGTGGAAATAATCATAGTTTGTCCAACTTAGAAGTTATAATTCATTTTACGGTGATGGACAAAAATATTGTATGCTACAAATGCAATAATCATGAGTCACAAAGCATGAGATTACAGATATATGAATGAAGATGTCCCTATGTAAACCACGATTAGAGAAGGAAAGAGATTCCAAGCAATGAAGATTGTCAAATAGCATTGACCACTGAAAGATGTAAAAGAAAAGAAGATGAATGGTACATAGACAATGGATTTTCTTCACACATGATCGAGGGGATCAAGACAAATTCATCATCTTGAAGAGAAGGGTGGCAATGTTGCATTTTGGAGATGAAGCTCATGCATGCAAAATACTTGGAGAAGGTGGTAAGAGCTTGGAAGAAAAATGTAAAAGAAAATAATGTTCTATTGGTTGAATGCTTGAATCATAATCTACTCGGTGTTAGTAAAATGTGTGATCGGGGATACACTCTTACGTTTGATTCGAAAATGTAAATCGGGCAAAATAACTTAGGAAGATTGGTTGTTGCAACAAGAATGTCGAACAACATATACATCCTAGACATGAACAAGAGAGAAGACAAAAGACACACAAAGGATTCTAAGGAGAAAATGTCCCAAAGGCAAAATAAGGATGAAGTATTATTGAGTGCCAAATTTTCGGGGGCAACCCCAAAGAAGAGAGTTACATTTTCCATTAAACCTGGAACAGCCTAACCTTTCCATTGATGTAAAAAAGGGAGAGAAATTAGGATCATGATGATAGGGGAGCATGAGTGTTTCCATCAATGACAAAGGAGATTGTTGGAATATTGGTTGTCATTGATGTCAACCCTAGTCATGGGTTTTGGACAAAAAGATTGATAAAGGTATTTGAACGAAGGATAATGCACATGCGTATACAACACTCATGAATGGATATTATACATCATGTTGTTTCCAGTGTTATGTGAGTCGTGGATCCTCATGGTTGAGGAGAAATAATTTTTTGAAGATGACAAAGTGAGTGAAAAGTACATGTAGGCCCTTAAAATAATAATTAAAGAAAAATTACAAAATAAGAAAAGTGTCAAGTCGACCCTAATGTTAAAAGAAAATGACATAAATGGTATAAATAAACATCATTATACATTCATTTGATACAAGTCAATTTAAGAGATAATAAGAAGATAAGAAGGCCAGTTTCAAGGGAGGATGAGAATCTTTTGGTGATGTGTTCTAAGGTATGTTATTTTCAAGGTCATCTTACCATTTTCTAAAACTTTTCTAGAATTGATTCAGATGGTGAAATCACTATATGGTATTGAAGACATATCAAGGTACCTTCGGTAAAAAATTTAGCTCTTGATTCACTATAATTATGGAGATACAAACCCTATATTCCACAGAATATAGGGTTTGTGACCAATCCTAAAGCTAGTCAATAAACGAGTGTTTCGGGTAAAACAGTCATAACTTTTATAAAGAATCAAAATGAAGTGGGACCACTTCCATTGGAAAAATGAACTGTAGTTTCTTGTGTGAGTTTCAGAATCAGATGTTAAATATTGGTGAGTGTGGGGCATCGTACAAGTTGGGTCTTACGAAACCGGAACCAGGGGAATTGATGAGATACCATTCTTTCTATAACCTCTTTTCAGGGAGGATTAAAGGAGTGAAAAATTGGAGGATTTCAGAGAATACATTGAGTAATATTATCTACAGGATCAGAGTACCCCGATTGAAAAATTACCCAGAAATTGAAGAAGTTTCTGGAAGCATTATCAGGTTCTGTGATGATTGGTTGATGGTGATGATTTAATGTCAAAGTTTTATTATCTCATATATTCTTGGGGTGGAAGGAAGAAGAGATGGAGAGTTCAACTCTCTCTTGATATTGGAGGATTGTATATTCCTCTTGGAGGTTTATCCCTCCCTCTACATTTTAAAGTTGTAGCTACAACTTTAGAGTCATTACTTCCTAGAACAATAAACTATTGATTATTTCTCATATATTGTGCATGGTGTATTATGGTGTATTGGTGTAACTCTTATACTGGTGTTCATTGCTCATTAGATATATTTGAATGGTTTAATAATAAGTTGAATTTTAAATTGTACTTGATACTAATTCACCCCCCTCTCCGATTATCAACATAAGCTTCAACATCTAGCCTATCATTTTTCATCATATCATGTATCCTTTTGGCTTCTACAACCTCTTTTTATTTCCATCCTTCATCACTTTTTTCTTGTCTTTTCTTCTAGTTCATTATTTCTTTGGTGAGATAATATTGGATCACATTTATTAATTATCAATTGGACCAATTCCCATGATGTATAACCTATATTTAATTCTTCCCCCTCCCATTGCTTATGTGTCTAAGGCCATGATATACACACTTGAGTATCATGCTTGCCTACCATCCCTTTAGGATCATGCCTTTTAAATATTCCTTTAGGGAATCTATATTGAACAATAAACTATTGATTATTTCTCATATATTGTGCATGGTGTATTATGGTGTATTGGTGTAACTCTTATACTATTGTTCATTGCTCATTAGATATATTTGAATGGTTTAATAATAAGTTGAAAAAGATTTTAAATTGTACTTGATACTAATTCACCCCCCTCTCAGTATCAACATAAGCTTCAACATCTAGCCTATCATTTTCATCCATATCATGTATCCTTTTGGCTTCTACAACCTCTTTTTATTTCCATCCAACTTCATCACTTTTTTTCTTGTCTTTTTTTCTTCTAGTTCATTATTTCTTTGGTGAGATAATATTGGATCACATTTATTAATTATCAATTGGACCAATTCCCATGATGTATAACCTATATTTAATTCTTCCCCCTCCCATTGCTTATGTGTCTAAGGCCATGATATACACACTTGAGTATCATGCTTGCCTACCATCCCTTTAGGATCATGCCTTTTAAATATTCCTTTAGGGAATCTATATTCTAGAATATCTCGATCTTTCATTCTTGTAAAGGTAGAGTTATTTAGGGTATAATGTATAATGTACAAAGAATAATGAATAAAATCTTTCAGTTTATCCTTAACCCATGATGCATTAAATCCATGCAAAATTGTTGGATAGCAATCTCTTTCAGTGCTAGCATATTTGGCACAAATATTTCAAAAAAAATGGAGCTACAATATACTCATAGATTATAATATACATATATTTCGTATGGATTTTCCAATCCTTGATGTCGTTGAGTAGTTTCATCACTTCATCAAATTGTCTAGGTATAGGTTTGTAGAATATTAACTTGAAAACTTGGGCAAGGAAATTTTAATGGATGCTTGCATATTTTCTCTTGTATTTATCATCCAACAAGTTCTAGTAGAGTATATACATAGGAATATTTTGAGATGATCCATGCCCATCCCTTATCCAAAAAATTATTTTTGTGACATATAATGTATAAAAAATATGATTCCATGTAGAATGTCGAGGGGGAGTTGGGGTTCCACTCTATTGATCTAATTAATGCTCACTTCATAGTATGGGATAGGATTTCCACCCAATTAAAAGTGGCACTTTGTGTAGTCATGGTCTATATTAGTGGGACCCATTCCTCTTTAAAATGGGTGACATTTGGCTCTCCATAGAGCCTACTTACCAGGAAACAACATATATGTAAGGGAATCTTAAGCTGATAGTGGAGTAAATACCATCATTCTTATCTTGAAATGTTTTACCTTCTACCCACCACTTATTTATTAATTTGATTTATTCTATATGTCTATGAAAATATTATACCCAAGTTGTGATCATGTCACTACTACATTTGGGTGTGAAATCCAATGTTGTTTTCAATAATGATGGAAACAATGGATTGTGTTATCGGAAATTTATTGAAATTACTGAAAAATACAAAAAAAATTCCTTGACATTCATCAAAATTTCAACATATATATAAATTATATTTAAACCAAAGACATAGGGTTACAATTATGTGATGATTTTGATGTTTGTAATAGATGTTTTCATACCATTGACAACTATAGCAACAGTTTTCTATCTACTTTCAACATTGATTTTTTTCCCTACAAAATTTGGATTTCCTACATGTTTGAAATTCTATTTAGGTAAACAATTATAAAATAATTTTGTAATTATTTGAATATATTTGTGTATTGTACTATTATTGTTTTAGTGGATGTTATTGTAAATACAGTTAAAAAAGTGAATATCAAAAGAGTAAATTTTTAGGTTTGTTACATAGGTTAAAGGAGCAACTTGGTGATGGTAATTGTTGGTGTCCTTGAAAAAAGTACAAGGGATTACAAAAGAGAAGAACAATGTAGGGATTTTGAGCACTTTGAATGGAATCCAACTGTATTTTTTCCATTGATAAGTTATTCATTACACATTTAATTTTTATTATCATTGTAAATCTTTATATGATCATTTCGATAAATATACTAAAATAATTTGATTGTTTGTAATTACAAAGACAAAACATCCTAAGGTAGTTGAATTGGAGTTCAAATATGTGTCAAATTGTAGTACTAATATTGGTGAACAATGTAATGCAGTTCATAGAATGGATGGATATCATGAAGTTAATTCTATGGAGGAAAATGATGATGGATGGATATCATGAAGTTAATTCTATGGAGGAAAATGATGATGGATGGATATCATGAAGTTAATTCTATGGAGGAAAATGATGATACTAATACAATTAAGAATGGTGAGATAAATAGATTGATTCATGACAAATTTTCTTTAATGGATGATAATGTTCATGATGTTCATGATGTACCTTTGAATGATCATGTACAAAAACCTTTACACGAAGGCTTAAGGTAAAAAATACTCTTAACTATTTTGTTTTTAGTGAACTTGAAATTATTGAATTGTTAGTCAAACACTTACACTTGTCTCACACGCATCCTAAGGAATGAAATATAATTCTTTTATGCATTAATAATAGTAATAATAAAAAGATTTCTCTTTCTAGTGTTAATTGTATAAAGGATGCAATATTGATGAATATTCATTACATACTTTTTTTTAAACGTCGTTTATTGTTAGGTTATTTTCTCCAAACTTCGTCAAATAATTTAGCTCCTACATTTTGAGAGTTGTCTTTTCATTATGAATGATATAGGAATGGAGTATCAAGTTATTAATGCATGTCCTAATGACCATATTATATATTATGGACAACATGAAAAAAAATTGGAATTCCCTCCATGTGGAATTAGTAGATATCAAATTCATCAATTAACAAATAAGGTGTCTTTAAGGTTCTTCATCATATTCTCATAATTCCATGTTTCCAATGATTGTTCGAGTGAAAAACATAGCACAATTTATGGATTACCATGAATGAAAGAGAAGTGAAGATGGTGTTATGGGAATGCCTAAAGATGGTACATAATTTAGGGACATTAAGGAAATATTTAAAGTTTTTAAATAAGAACCTCATAATTTTAGGATTCGATTGGTGGTCAATGGTGTCAATTCATCTAGAGAGATGAGGTTTGTTTATTCAATAAAGCCTATTTTCATTATAAACTACAAACTTCCTCCTTGGATGTCAATAAAGAGGGAGCACACAATGTTGGCACTTATTCATTTTATTCTTAAATTTATAATGAAGGACTATGGTTTTCCATTTTGTAGAGAAAATGTCAATGAAAGTTAACTTGACTAGAGTTAATTTTCATTTCTTTGGTTTTGAGGACCGTAAGAACCAAACACCATGGAACTCTTAAACAACTTGGCAAACTCCATGATGAGGAAGATCACTAACAGAATCTCAATATTAAGCTAAATAATTTGAAAAATTATCTTAGAGCCTTCTCGTGGTCCAAAGTACCCAAGCCCAAAACTTTAGCAACTTAACAAGGTAGGCCATATTTAAAAGATATAATTCCACTTAATAAAAAAATAGATTAAAATAGTATGCCATATTTCACATCATTTAATAGAAAAATGAATTAAACTACATTATTTAAAGGTGGGAGAAAATTTGAAAATATGGTATTAAGTTTTAATTGAAATGTGTTTTCTACATTTTAGTGAAGCGTTTACTAAAAAGTGCATCCTTACTAACTTCAATACAAGGATGGAATACAAGGATGGAGTTGGCAATTTTATTTATTTAAAAGATATAATTCCATTTAATAAAAAAATAGATTAAAATAGTATGTCATATTTCACATCATTTAATAGAAAAATGAATTAAACTACATTATTTAAAGGTGGGAGAAAATTTGAAAATATGGTATTCAAGTTTTAATTGAAATGTGTTTTCTACATTTTAGTGAAGCGTTTACTAAAAAGTGCATCCTTACTAACTTCAATACAAAGATGGAGTTGGCAATTTTATTTATATATTATGATGTAAATGTGCATATTTCTCAAAATGACTAGAAAAATTGAAAAAGATATTTCTTGTCAGATTTAAATCATAGTTTTAGTGACATTGGGAATTTGGGGAGAATGGGGACATAACTTTTGATAGATAAAGATAAATTTACGAAATAAATTCTATATTATATTTTACATTAATAATGGATATCATCAAGTGTTAGAACAAAATCTATTTAAAAAATATTTCAATCATTACTTCCATGAGAGTAGTCAACATATCGAATGTTCACAGAGATGAAATGGTAAATGGAATATTTAGATTCAATGTTATGTGAATTCTTCATCACCATAGAACATGAGACCTCTCCCATCTATAGATAACATCTATCTTGAAATCGAAAATGGCGAATTAACTAGCTAATCATTAACCCTCTAGTGCAATACCTTTGAAGAGTATCATGGGGACAATTAGGTTAGTGAAATACATTTGAGTAGTAGCATGGGGACAATTAGGTTAAATGAGGACATGATGAGCCTAAGATCCTTATTAAACGAAGTAAACCTCAACCAATTAATGTTCACAAGTTTTGTTAAGAAGTGTCCTTGGTATATTACTAAAATATAGTTGAAAACAGTAATAACATGGTTGCTCTGATTTTGTTTTAAAAAATGGCCTTTACACTATAATATTGTAATATAAATCATGTTTTTGTTTAGAAAAATGAATCAAATCCTATTGCAAAAAAAAATTATTAATGCATTTGTAGATCAATATTAATTCCATCACATCCTATAAGATTGTAAATCTTAGTATCAACCAAGACTACAAACGATTAGCCATGTAAACATTTTCCAACAAGGACAATTGCAAGAATTGCAAAGAAAATCATAGTTGATAGTGCACACCTTCAAAAAATCATCTTCAATGGAAAAAATCCTCCTCAAAGATCGTGTCATTAGCTTTTCATTTTTCCCTAAATGGAGAGAAAAGAAGAGACAACAACCAACCAATAGGATGAATTGTTTTAGAATAATTATTGACAATTGATGAGACTCTTAAAATATTATGCTCAAATAATGAAACATCAAAGTTCAACGCCCTCCTTCTCACTATTTCATGGGGTGTATGGTTAGCAAGAAACTCTTAAGTTGTTTGAAGATAAAGAAGTTATTCCTCTACAATGTGTCATGCAAAGTCTGAATATACTCTATGCCTTCCCTCAGTAATCAACTTTCCACTCCCTCGTTCACAACTCGCATGAAACTATAAACAAGGAAATGTCTCGGGCTTATTTTGATGGGGATTCTCGAGGAAACCCAACTAGAGGAGGAGCTAGAAGTATTCTACATCTATTAGTTGATCACAATACCTCATTTTTTGCGAGCATATGAAATGAAACAAATAATTTATTTTAGTTATTAGACCTCAAGATTCTTCTATGTTAGACTTAGAAAAAATAAATTTCCCACCTTCAAATCTATGAAGATTCTCTTCAATTATTCAATGGATGAAAAGAATCTTTATATCAAAAAACTTCACTTTACAGCCTTTATTTCAATTTATTTCAATATATAAGTACACAATAACAATATTCTTGAAAATCACTTTTTCTCATATTTATATGAGCAAAATTAAAAAATTTGATCGACTACCAAAAGTTGGACTAACTTTAGATAAAAAGAATGTGGAAAATCATGGAAAACCTCCAAGCTCATACCACATAATATTTTCATGAACTCTAGTTTTAAGCGGATGTAAAAATATTTTTCTAATATGCCAAGGATTATATAAAGTTATATAAAGCTTTTGATGTATTCTACATAGTTGGACCAATAAAGTTCCTATTTGCATTGTAAATTGTTGATTATGTATAATATTATACCTTTTTTTTAATCTACACTCACTTTTATGTATAAAGGGTGTTTTAGTTTTAGTTNATAATAAAATTATTTTATTTTTTATTAAAAAATAAAAATTCAATAGTAAATAACTTAATATTTAAAAATCACTATCAACGATAAACTCGTTGCATTAGTTAATCACCCTTACTAATATATTGTAACAAGAATACATAGAGATCCAATCATCTATTGTAACAAGAATACATACAGATTCAATCGCCATAATAATCTAGTGTAACACGAATACATACACGTTCACATAACATAGTCCATAATGCCCAAGCACATTCACATAAATATAACTTAATAAAATGAGGTACAAGACAAATATGAAATATGAATGAATAAAACAAGGGCAGCGAAGCAGCGTAGTCTCTGCCAAATTCAATGCAAGAAAATGGAAGCATGTTCAAAAGGCAAAAGTATTCGAATGGTGAAGTACGATTAGAACAGCATTCTAATGTTGCAGTATGAGAAAATGCAGCTTTGTGAATGGTATAAAGA
>SNQJ01S0200980.1:5253-16911 GCA_010110895.2 Picea sitchensis | reverse complement strand
AAATTATCTCTTTTTCAAGGCGTTGAGTACTTTTCCTGAGGTTTTTCTATGCTATATTGATGTTTGGTTCTTAACAGTTTAAATATCAGCACAAAATCTCCACAAGGTATACACCAGCAAGAAAGGCTTGAATAAATTCAATTCAGTGTTTTTGAAAAATAAATGAAAGATGGAAGACTAAATAAACATGTAATACATGCATCAGATCGTAGCAGGAAATTCTAAGACACATATAGCATAAATTCTCATCAAAAGGAACCTCCTAAATAATGAGAAATAAAGCTTTGATAACACTTGCACTAGTAGATAACAACAAATCCTTTACTGCAACATTTGAACAAGTAATGGAGATGAATCATTCACCAATAATCCACATCAAATCAATATTGAATACATAATATGGTAATAAGAAAAGAGATTGATATTTGATTAACCAAGAGTCTTAAATCTTATATATACAGTCATGGAGACTTTACACAGTTGCCTACAAAAATAGTATAAGTTCCCCTCTCTAGAATCACTTGAACCCCTCTCTTAATTCCTCTCACCCATTAAATAGAAAATAGCATACAAAATATGCTTAGGAGGTCTAAACCCATCTCTTCCATTGGATTCTAGGCCTTGGAGATAGGTGGCAACAGTCAAAGAGAAAAGGATCCAACAAATTGCTAATTTTCAGGAAGTCGTTGGAATTCATTAATAAATATGTTGCCAACTCACTACGTGAGGTTTTAATGGAGATAAATCTTAGGTGCATGTGTCCTTTAGCATCTAACTTATCTCTGAGAATTCATTCGAACCCTCCTTGACTAGTGACAACCTCCAAACAAGGTGAATATCCAAAAACTATGCAAAACAAAGAGTTTGCAGCGCACTGGTGTTTTGATTTTATCTCTCAAATGCCAAACTGGGTCAGGTTGATTTTTTGTTGGCAAGTCAACAAGGATATCATGATCCTCCACAAAATATTTTAGAAAAACCCGGATCACCGTTTTAGATTTATCATCAAATATTTAGAAGCAGTTGCTAGATAAAATGAGTTCCCAGTGCGTGTCTGCGAGTTCGCAGCACCAATGATAAAACAACAAAAACCCTTCTCTCAACCTTTAAAATGGTATGAAAAACCTCATGGAGTACCTGGTAACCCTGATCTTGATGTGGATGTCATCCAAATTGAATAGATGTGCTTGTGGGATATACAAGCTTCAACCCTCCTCTTTTTCCAGTTCGCAACGTCGATTTCAAACATGGATTACACACTTCAAGGAGGTTGTTAGAAGACTTGATGACATAACTCCTAAATAATGGTTAAAATGTAGGCTCTGAAAACAATAAAATCCTTTTGAAATGATCCTTTAATGCAATAATGAGAAATGAGAGCAAAAGGTACTTGGAGTACGCTGTGAACTCTCTAAGTGAGTTGGCAGCACAAAAAATTGACTTGACTTGACATTTGAACGGATAGATAGTGATAAAGTGAAATCGTAGGTACAAGCTAGAGGTGTGACATGTCAAGGCCATGATAAAAAATCAAAAGTGTGACTTGTGAGGGTTTATACCTTGTCATGACAACAATCACATGACTCAAACTTTAGACCAAGGCTAAACATATCCTTATTCATTTTGGAACCAAAATTACTTCTATGAACACAACCTAAAGACTTCAAGACTTATGTTCTATGAACTCTGTGACTAAAAAAAATCAAAACAAAGAAGACATGTTGACCCATACAACCTTATGTGTTAATAGTATCTACGAGGAAAAATAAGGTACTTATCATAGGTCCTCGTAAGCATCACACTCGCTGAAAATAAATCACATACCATCCATAAATGCAATATCTCTACCACCTATCACAGAGGAAAACACACTCTCATCGCACAAGCAACTAGAGTTTCAACCCATGATTCCCTTCACTAGTGCAAGAGATCCTCTGATTCACACTAAGGTTTCACCACCTAACCACTCCTAAGTTCAACCACTGAAATATTTGGCCTTAAAATAAGAAATAAGGCAATCTCAGTGCAATCATCTTTGATATCATGTTACAATTTCAAGAAAACATGTTTTAATGCATTTCCAAAATTTCACCTCGAACTTGAAATTTCCTAGATCCATTTGTTGTGAACTTTCAACTTTAGGGATTAATCTAAAATATCAATTTATGGAAACAATCACTTCACTTCAACTCAATTCACAAGGCAACCCAAGAAAATCAATATCAAACAAGTATACTTCAATACCATGAAGTTTTATCCCTTGGGCCTGGAAAGTACCAAATATCTGCAAATACAATCATCACACAAGATATAGAGAAGACTATAGAAATACCACTTTATTAATATAAAACCCTTAGGTAGGGAAACACATTACAATCAATCCTTTTAAGGAATGGATCGCCTCCTAATCACTTTCCTCTTTGAGGGGGAAACCTCCTAATGAGTTGTGCTCTAAATACAATACTTCTTCAACATTCCCATTACATTGTTTACGCTCCTTTATATAATACCACCTATCACCTAAGAAATTCTAGAGGAGAAACCTTCTAGAATCAAAACCTTCTAATAATCTCTCTTAGTACATATATTGTGTTCACACTAGGCCTTATTTACTAAAAGTGGTCTTCATACATAACAATACATATCTACTATTATTCCCCTTGGTTATTGTTGACTCGTGATTTTTCACCTACTATAAGAGCTCGCAAAGAGTTGTGAAGCCTGTATATAATTTAAAATTTTATTTAAATAACTATAATAGGTGAGGTCCCCTAGGAAAAAACACCGAAATGATAAATTCCTAGCATCACATTTCTCTCAACATTTTGGCATGGTATCAATTTCAATTTGAGGCATCATTTCAAATATGGTTTTTAGCATCAATGGTTTAATGATTCCTAGCATCCTATGATATTTTATGAATGAATACATAGTTGCAAGATAATGAATGGTTTTAAAGAGATATATATATTTGGATCATGGATTAAAGGCTTATACAAAACACTTGTTTGTATAGCTAGCAATTATGTTGTGTGGCAGTTTTAAAAGGCATAAAACTTGTGATCAAATTGACATTTGATAAGTTACAAAGGTACTTGGTTTTCTTCTCAAACATTATGGTAGCATTGAGCATGATAACCACGAAGTTATTTATTTGCAATAGGTTATCTTCCTTTGTTTTCCTACATGATTATATACCTAATGAATTAAAATTGTAAAGTCATAATGCTCATACTTAGTGCCATGGTATAAAAGGTATGTCGAGCTTGAAGTTTTGAGTGGCATAAAATTTTGAGTAATATGGGTTTTGATTTTGGTTTTAAACAGAACATATATATGTTACAAAGAAATACAAATAATATGGATACAAGTTAAGTTTCATTATTATGTTAGACTTGGGATATTCACATGGATATGTGCATTGTTATGGAATATGTGGTTGATACCATTTGGTTTCGTGATTGCATATGATATGGTATGGATATAAGTTAAGGTTAGGATTTGGGAATATTCATATGAATGTGTGTGTTGATATGGCATAGTTGAATAGTTGATATGGGGTCAAATATCAAAGTATGTGATTGATGAGTTGGCCATGCATTCAAGTTGAGAGGGTGTGCACATTAATGTTGCTAGGCCCATGCTTTACCACCTTTGTTGGGCTAGGGTTCTTGTCATTTCATTTTGGTTTTCGACTGTGTAGAGGGAGTTGCACCTCAGCTCATCAAATTGTCTCTGATGTTCTTTTTTGCAACTGTTTCAGCCTTGAGAGCTGGTATAATTCAACCACTGGACAAGGTAAGTACTCACCAACTTTTGAGCATATTTTGCAAGTAATTTTGTTATTAGATAAAGTACTTGTGGCTTTGGTTAGTTGGTAATGAGTGTGAAAGTTTCTCCTCTCCTTGTATTCCGCTCATAATAAATCATTTGAAAAGAGAAATTGTTTTATCAATTGGTTAATGAAGAATGTCATTCATGGGTTTTGAGTTTACAATGATTACTATGATTTTTTGTATATATATTGTTTCTCTTCGCTTCATACTATTATTTTCCATTGTATGTATTCCTAGAAGATGTTTACCTTTAAAAGAAAGGGTTATGAAGAAAATATGTTGAACCCATCATTGTCAATGTTAAGGCGTGTTGGGGATTTGAACTTGAACTTGTTTTAAGTTTAAATTGGTTTTAGCATTATGTTTTTTGTTTGAAAGAATGTGGCATATACTCAGCACTTGTATTACCCTGTGTTTAAAGGGTTCTATCTTGTGAATGAATTTATTCAGCCGCAAGATATTGGGTTTATTCTTGATACAACTTGTGTCCATTCTTTAGCTCTCATATTCAATCTTTACTCTGTTTGAACTCACGGTTTACCTGTCAGAGTAATGGGTATCATTTTGTTTTGGGTTTCTTAAGGGAGGAAGTAGATTATGTACTTAGCATTGCCCTCCCTCTTTATCAAAATAATTTAGATGTGTGTTATCTGTTGTATCCTTGGCCATAATAATAAACCATTGTTTTTGTGTTGACTACACATTGGCTCACATACCCATCCTTCGCATTGTTAAAATTCCACAGTCCCGAATGGTCTCGATTATATGAACTGGATTTACTAAAGAAGTTTTTATTGGTTGAGAATTTTACAAGAAATGTATAGTTCTAATTTTTGAAGTTGAAATGAAAATAAGGGTGTATGTTGAGTTATGGAGTTTCTTCCATGTTTTACATATTCTTATCGCATTGCTCCCTTTTGTGCTTAAATTATTGTATTATTATCATAGCCATAACTAAATCATATTTAACAAAGGTGTAATGGATGTTTATCATGTTGTGTTGTGTATTTTACTTAATAATTTTACACTAATTGAAATTATGATGTCAATTAGATGAACTTTTTCAGTCGAGGGAGTAACAGAGGTGGAAATAGAGGGAGAAGGGGGAGAATGCCAAATGTATTTTGGAAACAAGGGAGGCACAAGAGAATGAGGTTTTTCATTCACTTTGATGTTGATTCGGAAGAATTTAATCAACTAGTACAAACTGGCTACCTGAACCTTGGTGGGAAACCTGCTTTTCCTCAGTCTCGAGCTCCTCTTAGTGCCCCTCTACAGCCACATCCCAACATTGTATACTTTCCTGAGCCCCTTTTCCAACCAATAAATTATGGTTGGGACAACAACCCTATAAATCCTCCCTCTAGTGGTTTTTAATGACCTAATAATCCTCTTCCTCCCCCTCCTCTGCATACAACACCACATGTTGCATCAGTTGCCTCCATGGCTCATTCCCCTCCTAAACATTAAAAAGTTCCTCCCCATGACCTCCAGATAAACAAAGGAAAGAAGCAGGCTACCTCTCCTAGCTATGAATCATCTCAATCCTCTTCTATACATTCCAAACAACAATTGGAAAAATCATACGGTGGCAAAAGAGAGATCACCTTCAGTGACATGCACCCTGAAATAGTAAATCTGCATCAGAAGAAGTTATATCATAAAGACTTTCTCAATCTTAGATCGGATGTGTTAAAAGGTAGAAAAGAAAGATAAGAGTTTTTCAAAAATAAATACCCCCGCTTATTTTAATTTGTATCATGACATTGTTATTTAAACACTTGATACATTTCGGACAAATAACGAACATATGATATTATTTTTGGAAATTTTAAATATCATATCATTTTGGGATTTTGGGAGATACAAGTGTTTGATCATTTGGTATATTTTGGATTTTTGGAGTTACAAGGGAATTTTTGGGAAATAAAGGAGCGAATACCTAGTAGAACCCAACCTATTATTTAAATATATATTTCCCTTATAATAAATAAAATTGTCTTCTCTTAAACAAAATTTAATTAACTTTTTTCACTAAAAGTAGTTGAATTACCCAAATACTTCATGAAGATATAAAAGGAGAGAAAGACAAAGAAGGCCTGAGAAAATAGAGAAGTAAAACTTCTGATAAGGTATGCTTTAAGCCTCAAGTGAAATTATTATATGTTCATTACATACTAAGTTTTCATTAGAGATGAGTTATCTTGTTGATAGCAAGGTTATTTTGAAGGTGGCAAAGAAAAGACTAGGAAGCATTGACTAGTGATATGCTCCAAGGTAATTCATTTTCTTGAATATCTATTTGGTTTTGGTTAGAAGTTCTGAAGTGATTCAATGTTAATTGATGTTAGTTTTGCAGAATTCAAAACAATGATGCAAATGTAGCTTGGACTAATCCAACTCGGTTTTTTGTTTTGTTCTTCATTTCTTTGACACCGGTTTTCTATGTATGAGTCAAATAGCATCTTGGACTTACAAGAATTACACCGGTCCAAGTCCTTGCAAGGACTTGAATAGATAGTCTAATGTGTAAACTCAAATTGATATTAAATAAAAGATTTGTTAATTTATTCTCACTTATGGGACTTTTTGTATTATGAACTTCATATTTTCTCTTTGTTTATTTCATATTTTGATAAATTCATTTACTTTGCAAATATATTATTTACTTTACTTCAGATTATTTTGAACAAATGACATAAAAATTACATATTTATAAAATAGCATCAAATCCAAGAATCACATTTCTTGAGGTTTGATCGATATTTTTGACAAACTATAAACCTAGGGTTATAATCTCGTCTTTCTCACTTACCCTGAGGAGATTCAAAAATGTTTGAGTAAGGATTTTTTTGTTCCTTGCATAAACAAGTACCTCCCTAGGTATCCCATATTATCCCCCTAGCTAAACTACATTGCATCCCCCTTAGTAAAGTGTTGTCTTCAATTATTTTTATGAGGAAGTACAACCATATACCAAGGTCCCATAGATAGGTGTGGACCATAATGCTAAAAGAGGCTAAAGAATTAGGGTCCCATGTAGAAGTCATAGCCACCATATTGAAGTAGTCCAAACGGCATTGTAAACCTAGGTCCCATGTCCAAGTGCTCATGTGAACTCCATGCAGAAGATATAAGAACTCAATAGCCCGCTGAAAATGATGCTCCAAAGATCGACATTGGTCATGTGGATCCACATATGTAGAGTCAGCCAAAAAATCATCCACTAGTACTAAAGAATAAGAAAATTGAAGAAGAGTAGGCATAGAAGGCTCTTGACTACTCTTAAGGATGTGATCTATAGATGATGGAGCAGAGTCATCAAATAGAAGATGAGGATGGTTGTCATCCCAGAAATGACACATGTCCATATACAAATCATCACAATCGACCTTGAAAGCATAACAAGCATATATTTATTGATTATATTCTATCGTGATGTAATCATCGATGATCTCCATTTTACATCTTTCCTAACTTATAAGTTTGATCTCTTTAATAGTTGAAACATTGTCTTCCATGCTCTTAATCTCTTAAATAGCTTTCTCTATGCTCATAATCATGTGAGAGAAAAAAAATTGAGCACACTGCATATCCATTGGAAACACCACATATAATATATCAAAAGAAAGCTCTGAAAATCTTCTATCCAATGGAAAACTTGGCACCAATATGAGCACCCTGTCAAAATTTATGAGCTCTGCAGTCTCATGGTCGTCATGAAAAAAAAATGAAAATTGTTGATTTTAAATCAGTGATATCTTCACTTCCAGAGCTTTGATTCGAACAATTGTTTTTTTATTGGATGAATCTGGGAGAGGAAATCATACATACACATTGTTTGGATAAATGTTGCACCAATTGCTATAGAAACCGGTAAAATCGTGTGGTTGTCCATAGGAAAACCTTGAAAATTGCTAATTTTAAATCAGTGATATTTTGGCCTCTTAAAATCTGATTCGAACGATTTCTTTTAAGTGTTTTTTTTTCGAGAGGAACTTAAATATACAACTATTTTCATCAAATTGTGCACAAAAAACTATAGGAATTAACTTTTGTGGTGCGACCCTCTTTTTTCTCTTTGTTTGAAAACCTACAAAATAGAAAGAAAAACAAATCCCCTTATTTGTGGTCGAATAAAGTGCTCTGATACCACTCGATAAGTACCAAATATATGCAAATATAATCACCACACAAGATACAAAGAAGAATATAGAAATCCCAATTTATTAATATGAAACCCTTAGGGTCAGGAAACACCTTATAATTGATCCTTTTAAGAAAGGGATCCACTCCTAGTCACTTGCCTCGTCGAGGGGGAAACCTCCTAAAAATTTGTGCTCCAAATAATGTACTTCTTCAACATGTCTATTACATTATTTACACTCCTTTATATAATACCCCCTATCACCTAAGAACATTTTAGAGGGGGAACCTTCTAGAAATGGAACCTTCTATTACATTTGTTGTGTTCACACTAGACCTTATTTACTAAAAGTGGTCTTCATACATAACAATACATATGTATTATTATTCCCCTTGGTTACCTCCCTAGGTACCCCATATTATCCCCCTATCTACACTACAGGGGCACACTTTCCAAGCATATAACAAATCTAAAAGATACTTTATTACAACGGATTATTGCAATGGTAAATATGTGCATTTATCTTCTAGATATGTGTTAAATCTCTTAACAAATTATTCTCAATGTATATCAAATCGATATGCATAGCCAACGCTAGAAAATACTCAATCAAAAAATAACATACATTAAAACTCAAATTTGCAAGTGCACAAAATTTGGACAACTAGAACACTTCACATATATAGAGAAGATTAAGTATACGTACATATTGATAACTCAATAGAAGTTGGTACAAGTCAAACTTTCTAAATCCTAACTAAGAAAATCATAAGAAATCCCTTAACGCGGACTACTAGCTAGGAATCACTCATAATTAAAGTTGGTCACTCCACCAAGGATCCTCAACAATCTAGGATTTCACACAATATCTCTTGTCTTTCTTAGGGTTTATAAGCCCTAAACAATTCGCATCACATGAGTACATGGATTACAAAACAACTCTAGTGCTATCCTTCAAGTCTACCAATCCATCCTAGGGTTTGAGTCCTCAATCCCCACGGGGTCTCCACTCAATGAACCTTTGGCTTAACACATTCATTCGTTGGATATTAAATAATACCCCTAATTTTACTATATATTGATAAATACCTTCTCGAATCCTTTTTTAACCCCCCTTACAATACATTTTTTCAATTAAAAAACCCTTATTTTTATGATATATCCCTTAATATTACCAAATACCCTTTTTTGTACCCCCCAACTCCTATAAACCCCCCCGTACCCTACATCCCCCCCCCCCAAATACCTACAATATATTGACTCTATTTTTCATAATTTAAAATCCCCCTTTATGAATGAATGTGATAAGATATTGGTCAATAAGGTGAAGATCCCATGTCCAACCCTAGTTTTTCAACGCTTGCATCAACAAAAAGAACAAGACCTCCATGGAACATCAAAATGAAAATAAACTAGTCTTCTTCCAAGCGAGGTATCACACCAAGATCAAAACTCATTAAGATAGGGTCCATAATCTTGTCATAGCCTCCATGCATCCTGTTAGCACTTTGTAATTTTCCCAAGGTTGTGGAGGCAGTCACAGAGGCAACATCAAAACCGCTTCGAGTCTTGGATCTAGCCCTCCAAGACTCAGAGAGGGATCTCTCTGTATGATATAACTTTGTTGGAAATAATATATTAGGCTAGTTATGCAAAACATGGGTTTGTTTATGGATTTTGAATTGGTTTGGTTAAGACAGAAAAGAATTGTTGGTAAAAATGGAGTCAAAGGTAAAGACGATGATGAATGAATAACCAAGACAAAATATGACCAGGCAGGATAATCATGCTAGTGGATCCTTTGAGCTTATAAAAATGGAAAAGAAGAATAAACTAAAAATTATTTCAAATGTAGAGCAGAGTATATCTGAATTATGCATTTCAAACTTGGAAGAAAACATAGATATTGTTTTGAGCCAGCACAGGGTGTCAATAAAAAATCCTGCACATTATCTTCTCGTAAACAATACAAAAAGAAAGCATGTGAAATAAGAAAATAATGAGTTACATCATAGAAAACTTCACCACTTAAACACAACACAAGAATCTAGAAATACATTGCCTTTGTATTCCTTCATAAATTCATTTACATCCTATGAGAATTTTTACATTTTTTATCATCCCAAGTCCAACCTCTGGTTCCCCAGAAGTTTGTGGCTTTATAGCCCTTACATCAAATATCTAGATCCTACAATACGGGATCAAATTTACTTAAAATAGAAAACCAACAATTGATGCAAGAAAATAGGAAAGGATCCTATAAAATAGGTCAACTCCTTATCTTTGATGGTCTTCATATCCTTCCAAGTGTTCCACGGGTGTAGTAAGCCTTCGAAGGCTGATGGAGCTTCATGAGATGTGGGATAAGTCGAAATTACAACTTTTGGCAAAAAAATTGTTTTTTTCCCAAAAATAGGTAACCAATTTAACCTTTCCACCTTGCTAGGCGCCTTGAAAACTAGAACAGAAACCCAAAATCGATGCCCTTATTTATTATCCATCATTACAAACCATCCTCGAGGTGTATGGGTGAGAAAAATTGGATTTGTGAAAAAATAGTGCCTCTATGCCCTGTCTGTGCTTTCGGTGGCTAAGAGAGGCAAAATATGATCTTGCTAGCCACTGAAAGCTTCGCTTTCGGTGGCTAATGAATAGTTGAAATGTTCGCCTAAGCCACTGAAATTCCTGTCTTAGTGAAAATTACCAAAATTTTGAAAAACATTTTGTCTTAGCTTTTAAACACCTTAGGGATGATCTTTTGAAGCCTTTTCATCTTGAGCAGGTTCTGGAATGGCTGTAGGATTGTTAGTTGTCTCTAGATTATTCAAATGGATGGTTTCATTTGCTAAGGTTTCAAGATCAATAGATGCTTGAGGCTGAATTTTTGAAGGCATGGCTTGCAAGCTTAATGACCTGACCTTTTTCTTCAAATGCATAGATACTCTCCATAGACTGTTATAGTCCTTTACGATTTTCTTCTTCTTTTTCTTTTCTTTAACATTTTCAAGTGCCAATCTTTCCAAGGCTGCACTGGTTGTTGTGAAATTCTTCGATAAAGTCTCATATTGGGTCTTTATCACCTTCTCTAATACTTCATGTTGTTCTATTTTCTCTTTAAGCTTCTTAATCTTCTGAGATCTGGACTGCTTTGACTTTCTAGATGAGGCCTCTGCAATGTTTTGGCCTTGATCCTCCTTTGGTGTAGGTGAGGGAAGATCTTCATACCCTGTTGTAATTGGATCTTCTGCTAGGGCTACTTCTTTCTCTGCTGCAACCTGGTCTTCTTCATCCTCAGAGACTGTATAGGTGAGATTGAGGATATTCTTGTCCACTGAAGGTTCTTCTGCCTTCTCTGCATCCTTGCTAAAATCTAGTTTCTTCTTAGCTTTTTTAGACTTAGAATATGGAGAGGACTGATCAACTGCAACTGGAGAGATGGTTCTCCTCTTTCTCTTTCCACTTCTGGGAGTGGAAGAATTCCTTGAAGAAGACCCCTTTTTATCCTCTGGTTGTAAATCAGTCTGAAACTCATTCCAAAATAAGAAGTGGCCCCAATCCTTGTTCCTTCTCTGCAATAGCTCATAAATCAAGAGCTTAATCAAACCATGATGGGGTAATCTTCCTACAACCTTGCTTGGTTTAGCCTTTACTTGATGATCCATCTTAGTTAAGCTT
>SNQJ01S0200974.1:0-16912 GCA_010110895.2 Picea sitchensis | reverse complement strand
CAAATATATAGTAAACACCAAACATTGCAAAATGAAATACACACACATTTCAAAAGCATATATTAACACATCATACACAATCATTGTAAATACACAAACACATAAATAAAACCCAAACAACCAATATCCATATGCACAATCATGAACACACATCACACATACATAAAACAATTATTAAGCTGATTTGAGATGTAACATTCAAATTATATATTATAATTTATAGTGATGTATTATTTAATATTTTTAATTTATAATTATTGTGCGAAAAAAATATAGTTTTAAAAATAAAAACTAAAATAAATAAAAGAAGGGGAGAGAGAAAGAGGGGGCACACGCCCTTAAGGATGGCCATGGTCCATCCTTTAAGGGCATTGAGAAGGGGCTTGGCCCCTTCAAACACAATAATAATTTTTTTTATTATGATATTTTGGAGAGTAATTACATCAAAAAGGCCAAAATCAATAAATGTTGGTTTGTTTTGAAAGTGAACAATGTCATAATGCTTTTGTGTCTTCTCTCATTTACATGTATATGCTTCATCTATCATACTAATGCATGTATATTCTTCTTGTCCTCTGCAAAAAAAAAAAATCTATTAAAAGTTAGTGACCATCCATACTTTTTATATAATGTAACAAAAATTGCATAAATTAAACTAAATATTTAAGTGAGTGACTAACCGAATTTGATGATTGAAAGATCCTTCATACCCAGACTTCGCTTAAAAGAGAGTTCCTCCATAACTTTGTATATAATGTAAATAAAAAATTGCATAAATTAACTTAAACACTTAAGTGAGTGACTAACCTAATTTGATGATTGAAATATCCTTCATACCCAAAGTTCACTTAAGAGAGAGTAGCTCCATAATGGTCATAGTTGTAGTATGTACTTTAACTAAAATGAAAATAAACATAACCAATTTGTTATAAGTTACAGTGCACACAAATGTATAAGGAAAACAATCAATATCATTTAGTGAAATAAATACAGTTAAAAATTGCAAAACCCAGTGTAATAGCCAAGAGAAACAAAGAGAAAAAGTATGTGGTTCCATGAAATGGTGGCAGGCATCATTATAATGCATACATTGAAGGTTTAATAGAACTATGAACTTTGATAATATGGACATGGAGAAAATTGATAAAGATCGAGAAAATAATTATGCCTAACTCTAGTGTGTGTGTGGAGAGAGAGAGAGGCGATTTTTCACTAACCTTTTGTTTTATTTTCATATATAACTTGGTGGGATCATTGTAGGTAATGAAGACGAGAAAATGCATAAGTTTGAAATTGAATAAGAATTAGATGCAATGAAGAGCTTGAAGGTTGATGTCATGACTCTCTCAATCCAATTAGGAAATGTTTGAGTTACCTAATATAATGATCTTGTAGAAGTCCTTGATAACTCAAAGGTAAAAGAGATTACATCACAACCAATAGAAGTAAAATATATCTAAACAATAATTGTGATGAAGGTATGTGCATGGAAAAAAAATGCGGAAGTGGATATACAACAAACAAAAGGCTACTACTTAAAAAAGACAATCTTTGAAAAAGGATTACATTTATTCTTTTGAACAAAATTAAACTCTGCACCATTCCTACAAAAACTTAGTAGGTAATTGCAAAATTGTTAGGTCTATTGTACCAATTGTCTCAAATAACGAGCATGAAACTCCACATGCTTCATCTCACTATGAACAATAGAGTTATTTCAACTACTTGTATTGTAATTTGATTATCACAATACACTACAGTGGACTCTTGAAAATAAAATATCAGCTCACACATTAGGTTGTAATCCACACAACCTTTATGCTATCATTAACTACACCTTGGTATTCAACTTTTGTGGTTGATAGGAAAACATTATTTTGTTTCTTACAAGACCACACTGTGGATCCATATCCAATCATGGAAGTTCAAAATTTGCACACCCTTTGATTGGATATCAAGAGGATATTGAAGTAGCTAGGCTTTTAAATCCAATGTTCACTGTTTCCAGTGGAATATGTATGAAATATATTTTTTTCATAGAGAGATATGATTCTATAAAAAAGGAGTTCTTTAGTTTTGGAATTGTAGTCATTGGTGTTCATGATAATCATGCCATTACTTGTGGGGACTTTTAGAATGATAATGTTAGGATAGTTCATGAGACAAATGAGGGCTTCAAATTCTTCTTTGGTTAAGTTTGACTTGGAAGGTTTTGCTAATCAAAGGATACAATTGCAATCTTGGTGAATTCCTCAACGTCACTAGTGGGAATTAAACAAATGGAAAATTCAATTTTATTAAAAACATCTTCATAACAAATACTTGGTCAAGAAACTATGTTATAATTCAAGTTGTTTTCTAAAAGGCTAGGGTAGCACTGCCAAATTGTAAGTTTGAGAGATTAACAACATGAGGGGAGTTAGGTTTTGTAAATGGAGTGAAAACGTGGACATGCTATTGTTAAAGTTGGGTTGGGTAATTCTTCTAAGAGGGAAAACAAGAAATTTATGTGAGGTGTAACATAGAGGAAATTCAAGATCACACGGAGGGTCTAATGAAATTTTTGCAAAGGGTGTTGGATCTAGGAATTCAAGTAAAGAGAGAAGAGTTTTGGAGGGTATGCATAGTGTCAAGGTGGGACAACAAAGTATTCTTGTCACTAATTGTAGAAAAGGTTGAGGATGGGTTATGATGAGAGATATTAGGGCAAATTTTGAGGAGAAAAAAAGGAGAAATTGAGGGAGGCCATGGGGGAGAAACATTATTTATTCAACAAAACAAGATTGGAAAGGGAGGGATGTTAGGTTGTGTTAATTTCAATTTGGAAATCTGGTATGTTCTGAGTGAAGAGGTTAAGGTTTTAAATCTCATGCAAGATTTCAACACTGCATGCTTGATGTTTTCGTTAACTAGATCTATGTTTGAGTATATATATATATATATATATATATATATATATATATATATATATATATATATATATATATGCAATTGTATAGAAAATAGTTCCATGCATATCCCATGGAGGGAAAGCCACACAAAATTGACAATAATTGACAACTACAAGAAGATATTAATCCAACATATGTATGTGCTTAACTATTGTTGCTAATTGATTAAGGAACCCATTCAACCATGAATCACTACCTATACCCGCTTGGAAAAACGGAGAATTGGTAATTTCTGTATTGTGGATCTATCATCCACACAGTAGAATCTACTGTATCTTAATTCTACTCAATAATCCTGTGGGTCTCTTGCAAGATGTCGAATGAATGCAATGTTTGTCTGTCAGAAAAATTATCTTCCCTACATAAATAAATATAAATGAGAATGAGAACGCAGTGAGAGAGAGAAAGTACACTACCGTTAAGGTAAAACAAGTTTGACTAGAAAACATACTGACAATATTTCTTCAATATCTAAATTAAAATGAAAATAATAAAGAATCATATTATTACCATGAAAACTTATTCCCCATGAAATAGTAAATTTACTTTCCTCATTTGACATAATGCTCTTTAGTAATGTATGAAGAATTGCATGGGGATGATACTCCTTACATTAACACATGCTATCCATATCATCATTCTTTGGATCATTTCTTTTAATTTGCCCCAATCTCTTCTTTCTTAGAAAACAAACCCCTACTATGATTTCACTCCCTATCCCTTGGCTAATAGTGTGATGCTTTGTTACTATCCCCCGGCTATCCAGTGATATCTTGGGAGATCATGTCTCGGCGGCCCATGGTCCTAGACATGGAGTACCGAGTGAGCTACTCCGAGTACAGGGTCCTGGAGGACCTTCTTTTCTCAGCCTGTAGATTTGTCCCACAGACACTTCCATCACTGCACAAGGCTTGTACTTTCAAAGAGGGCTCTTTTGTTCCAGCTGAGGTAATTGTCCAAGGTAATGCAGCGTCATATTTGACTCACATAACCCTCTTATGTACAGAATAATCTCTTTCTACTTGATGATCATTGGATCTTACACTAACTAATTTGACCAACAAGTGAACTAATGATGGGGTGTCTTAGAAAGTTGGTATTCATGGTTTTGGTTAGCTACCAAAGGGGGGTTTGAAGAACCATCGTCTGTTTCCCTCATATTATCACTTTTTTCGTCTTAAAACCCACTCGTCTATCCCATTTCCCATAGTCTGGCCATTAGGTGGACCATCTGGGTACATCTTGTTTTGTGGGATGAAGGGGCTAAAGGACCAGGGGTTAAAAGTAGTTGGTAAAAGATATAAGCCTAAAAAATAAAACCTGGAGTTGCTTCGCCCAGGGGATCCCTGGAAGGCAATAAAAGGCCTCTCTAAGAAACCGAGGGACTCTAAGAAACATAAATAAATAGCGTAAGATCTAACTAAGAGAGGGGATGGGAGGTCCTAATGCTCTAGCCGCCCATTATAAGTCTTATATAGGTATTTACCCATGATACTGGTTACCTATCCGCTACTAAGCGCAGCAGTGACCTTTGGCTGTATGGCCAAAGGAAGGGGGTCTCTCATCAATGGAAATTTCTATCATTTCCGTGTGAAGACGCAAAATACCTGTTTACCGCTACTCCTGCTAAGGCAAAGACCTTTGTCAATGCTTGTAGTAAAATGCAAATAAAGAAAGATAAGGCAATAAGGGCTCGGAAAATAGTGCATCCATGACAAAAGCAAATTGGGCCCCTACAAAGCAAAAAATTCCATGTTCTTAGGTCTAGCACTATAAATCGCATATCCCCAAAACCATATCATTTCACTATATATGTTTTGGATAACCCTCAAAGTGGAACTTCTTCCGTGGTGCATTAACGTAATAGGTTGCCCTTTGGTTGTGGACTCTCTTGTATGGTGGGTCTGTGGCAGTCCTTCGAGCTAGAAGATTTGTTAGGGTTATGCATACATTTGATAATTTTAATGATGAAATTTGATTTATACTTGCTATGATGTCTAGGGACTGATGAGGCCCTGGAGGGGGTAGCCTTTGACGTGCAAGTGATTCATGCCCTATTTTAGGGATAAAAGTACCTGCAGGACTTGGCACATGGGGAGATGACTGGGCCTTGATTCCATAATAAGAGCCCAATGATGGACGCTTTGGGATGCAGAGGCGGGGCAGGGATAGATGACTGTATTCCATGCACATAGGGAAGAAGGACGCCTCATCCCACGCTTTGGCATGGATTGTGGTTTTATGGGATCACCGTGATGGGATTATGGACCTATGATGGATGGTGATTACTATCACGGGTAGCCTATCTTATCGTAAGGCTTGGCACTTTGATTTGCTAGTTTGACACGTAGTGCCATGTCAGCCTGTGAGGGGTAACGCCCCACTCCACTTGGTGTTTGTCAGTGCCCTAAAGGGGCTAATCGCCTCACTCCGAGGGGGCTTGACTCCTTGTCTTTTTGCTCATTTTGCAATTTAGCATGTAAAAGTGACAAATCATTTAAAATTAAACCTAGTCTTGTCACATTCCTTTGTTGACCCTAATTTTAATTCTAAGGTCAAGTGCATTGCATAAATAGAGGGATGTTTCTTCCTCTTAATGATAATAAATACAACTTTGTTCTCATCTGTATAGACTCTTATCTCCTTGGTTCCTATATATTTTGTCTCTTTGGAGGAGGTAGCTTAACTCTTGAGGGTCTTATCTCTTTGGTGAAGTGTGCTTTGCTATTGGAAGGCTTAAAGAACTAGGGATTGGATTAATGTTCTTCATGATCTTGTAAGTGCATTTCCTTCAAAGCTCTTGAATGAATAGTTGTTGTCTTACATTTACACTTCTATTGTATCCTTGTTGCTTTGACTTAATCCTTGAAACCCTAGGGGAGTCAGAGGGCTGAGACTTTCTGTCCCCATAGCATTAGCTTATAAACCATTTGATTTGAGAGGGTTTTAGCCTAGCCATTGCTACACTAGCCTTTTGTGCTAGTTTTGAGTAGAAATTGAAGAGTGATCCCAGGGCTCCAATTGGGATTTACACCTGTGGTTTGGTTTCCTAGGGTTTGAAAGCCTCTTCCTTGCAAATTCACCATAGGTTTCATTTCTAAGCTAGTCAGCTTATTGGCTAAAGTTTTGAAGAAAGGATTGTTTCTAGGCCTAGCCTTTGCTACATCTAGGTTAGCCTTCTTTTCTTATGTTTAGGGTTAGTGGCCTTGCCTTTTGCAACACCATTAAACCCTAGTCCCCTTGTCTTTAAGTTTTAAAGGACCTTCTAAACCATTACTACCCTTCCTTTTGACTCCATTAACCAAGGCACTAGTCTTATTCTTTCTTGAGCTTGTTGTGCCTCTTAAAATCTTCAAACTTTTTCAAATTTGTAAAACCCTAACTAACCTATCTAACTCTTTTAACCCTCTTAGCTACTTTGAACTAACTTCGAGTGGATAGCTATATCTCCCTCTCCCTCAAACTCTATCTGGATAGAAAGCAGCAATGGGCCCCATCTCCCAGCCGGAGCTAGATTTCACACAATTTCTAAGTCGGTTGATTTTGACAAACGTCTACCTTTGGCTAGCTAACCTGCAAAAAAAAAAAATAGCATAGTTTGACGCCATACCTACCAAATCTATTGTTTAAAACCTCTAACGCTTTGGCTTTTATCTTTCCATTTGATTGGTACTGCTATCAAGCAGCATTTCCAGGCATTTGGTGAAACGCTAGCTCTTTCCTTCTTTTGACTTCCATTGAGGTGCTCTGACGCCACCGCAAGAACATTTATCATAGGGTCATTGCTACTTCTCTTTGGCTTATGCACTGCAACGCTGTGGGATCATAGCAGCTCCCCTTTGATTGGCATTGAGCTGATAAGCATGCTTGTCCAAGCTATTTACTCAAACGTTTCACCCATTTAATACTTTTGACCTATTATGTTGGAAGGCCCACGCCATCTTACTGCGTAAAACACCTTATATAGTGACGCGGGCGTTATTTATTATATGAGTTTGATCTATTGCATTGATACTTGGATACATGGTTTGAATTTATCAAGCACTGAATGCTATTGTCCTTTATGTTATATTGAGAAGTGATTATAATCTTTGTTTATTTAGCTATCATTGACTTCGCCAATAATAGCATTACTCATTACTATATTGAATAGAAGATAGTCATCATTTCATGAAGTGCTAACCCATAAGCATATATCCTAGTTGTCTCCTCATTGTCCTCCTCGCAAGTAAAACAAAGTCAAAGAAGTTGGTTCTCAGACTATCTTGGCATCAATCATGGAAGGGTTTCTCCTGATTTGACCTCCTATCCTTCAACCTTCCTTTATCCAGATTGGCTTAGGGACGCCTTGGACCTGCCCTCCCAAATAGAAAGAGCTCCCATCGAGGACAAAGTGGTGGGGAAGCCCCTGCTACGTACTGGTTTCTACCCTTGATTCAAGCTATTTAGCCTTTCCTACAAACTGTATATATTGGGGCTGCCTAATCCCTACAACTTAAAGACATTTATAATACATTGCTCAGTTCCATACAATATGCTCCTTAAAGAGAAACATTATCATCATAAGGCTTGGTTTAGTGCATATGGTTCAAGGAGGAACATGGGGGCTTGATTTAGTGCATAGGGTTCAAGGAAGAACATGAGGTTTGGTTTAGTGTATAGGGTTCAAGGAGGAACATGAAGCTTCTATTTTGAAATTTGGTAACCATGCAATTTATTTCCCATTTTTGTCACCCGTGGTGTCAAATGATAACCTCACCCTAATAATCCTAAATCCATATAATCATATTATTTTGTATTCCATGTCTCGAAAATGCAGTTCTCTAGGAGTTATGCACAATGATTTCATAGCACTTTTTATGTTCATCTAATTTCACCAAAAGAAAAGAAAAAAAATTCAAGCAATGTCATTTAATTGGATAATTGAAACAAATCCAGATCAAGGCTTCCATGCTGCTTTTGGCAAGACTTCCAAATAATTTCATAGTGAGGGATTGCAAATGTTGCGGGAAGCTTGTTGGAATTGGGCCTTGCAAGAGGGGTTTGCGGATGAGGAGAAGGGCTCTAGAGGGCTCCTGCAACTGAGGGGATCCCCTCAATGGAAGTCTGAGATGGGTGATCTAAATAGGGCCAGAAATGTGATTAGTTTTGTCACATGTTGTGGCTTGAGATTGAACAAGGAATCCTAGGGTCAAAGAATCTTTTTTATTGTTGATTAGCTTCATTAATGAGACTAGGAGTGGATTGTTAGTCGAGGAGTTTGAATAGGAATAGTGGTTATCTACAGCTCCCAGCGTGGAGACTGAACCACTTAGCTAGACTGTTACAGTTTTCTAGGAGTTAGTTTTAATCAGATTAGAAAGGATCCCTCAAACTAGGGGGAGGTTGTTAGGTTTGGGGTTGTTAGTGTGTTTGGAAGAAAGATAGGAGAAAAGAGAGTCGAGTCAGGGAGATTAGGAAGAGAGAGCGAAAGAAAAATACAAGAATCTGGAAATCTCTGGATATGTAACTTGTAACTTTACTGTCAGAAAAGAAGAAGGAAGAGTGGAATAGATTTGTGAATTGGTATCAATCATTTTGTGCAAATGAGCTGAGGTGATGGCATCTTCCTCGATACCCTATTCATTGTAGTCTTATCGATTGTGTACACAGAGGCATTTTATTGGATCTGTCATCTAGATCTTTTATTCGAGCTTACAGTTGCATTAGCGTTTCTTTTTTACGCAGAGTTAGGCTCATTCTAACCATTACACACACAAATGTTTTTAAAAACAATTCCAGTGAGCAAGATTTAACTCAGATATGTCTGCTAATGAACTCTCTATTGAATTTGGTAAGGGCTGTGTATTTTCCATTGTTACATGTGCAGAGTATAAGAGATTTCGTCTGTAAGGGGCGAGTCTCATTGTTTTGGCACAATTGATATCCCGCGGTTATGGATGTACATTGTACACAGAGGTACAGGCGATCTATCGAGCCATAGGCAATGAAATACGATTAGGCTCCAAACACTTGTCTCATACTTAGAATTAATCTCTCCGTGGATATTAACTTGCAGTCTTATGATAGTATTGCAATCTGTTTTTGTTTGGAATAACGTACAAATGGAAAAAATCTATAGCGTACAAAAATTCTATAGCGTACAAGAATTTACAAGAATTCGTGAACGTTATTTTGACCTTTGCTAGCATAGCGATACAAAGGGAAGAAAGAGCCAATTGTGGCAGAAAACCAAAGTCAAGCAAACTCAATTAACTTGTTTGAAGAGCGGTTTTTAAGTGTTAGGTTAGCATTATTTTCCTTTCCATCAATTTTTGGTATTAAAGCCGGAGTTTTGCTCAGTGTAATAGAGAAAGACATGGTTGTTCATATTGGTGGAGCTCGGGGTCGTGGCAGAGGCCGACCAACAGCAAATGCAGAGGTTATGGAGGAAGTGAGAGAGCTAAGATCACGCATAGAAGCTATGGAGTTGGGCAGACAGAGAGATCCGGTGGCAGAAGATGTGAGCGAGCCTGAAGATGAGGAACATGAAGAGGAGGCAGCTCCTATGGCAGGGACACCTGAAATGAGATGTCTTCGATCCATTTTAGGAACCACATCAAGGCCAAAGCCTGAGTTTCCTACCTATGAGGGAAGCCTCACTGCTAAACACCTCATTGATTGGATCAGTGATCTAGACAAATAATTTGAGTATGATGAGATTGAGGAGAACAAGAAGGTTAGATTGGCAATGACACGGTTGAAAGGGCATGCATCCCTATGGTCGGATACAGTGCATGTTTTGAGGAGAAGAAAGAATAAGCTTACTGATCAAGAGCTGGGATAGGGATGGTGGCCAAAATGAGGCCAAGTTCTTAACCCAAAGATTATCATTGACTCTGTATAGACAAAATGCAGAATCTAAGACAGCATCATTTTTCTGTAAGAGAGTATACGTAGGAGTTCTACAAAGTAAATTTGAGAGCTGGTTATGTGGAGGAATCAACTTGAGAAGACTGGGTTGTCAGGTATGTAAATGGCTTGAGGATGGAGATCCGAGATGAAATCAGTATGATATCACCTAGGACAATGGAAGAGGCCTACCAATGTGCCTTGAGAGCAGAAGAGAATCTATTGAGGAAACAAGACTTCAATAGAGGGAGAGGTTCAGCCAAACGAAGAGGACAACTAGCTGGAAGGGAGAAGTTTGTAGCCAAAAAGGGAGAATCCAACAATTCAAATCAGCAGGAGCAGCAAAATAGGGGCAATGATCCAAGAGGGGGAAGACCTTACCAAGGAGGTAGAGGTAAAGGGAGAGATATGGAAGGAAATAGAAAGCATGAGAGAAAGAAAGAGATAGTGAAGGAGGGAAAGAGAGAGAAGGAAAAAAAAAAAAAACATGAAGACAGAGAGGGGCCTATGTAGGCCCAGGAATGAGCAGGAACACTGGCTAAAAATTTACTCCAGATCGAGAGGGCTTTGATGATAAACAAAGTCCTGTTGAAGCCTGAGGAAACGGAAAAGTGCAAGAACCTTCCTTAGAGGAAAGCCTTGTCTTGTGGACTATGCAAGGTCACAGTGATGCAAGATGGTGGATTGATAGTGGGAGCAATGACAATCTAGTTTCCATAGAGATGGTGGAGAAGCTGAGCTTGAAGAAGAAAAAACATCCAATTCCTTACAAAGTACCATGGTTGCATAAAGGGCATCAAATTCTAGTAAGTGAACAATGTGAAATTGATTTACAAATAGGCACTTATAAAGACAAAATTGTATGTGATATTATGCCCATGGATGTATGTCATGTCTTTGGGTAGACCATGGCAGTTTGACAAGAAAGTAATGCACGATGGTAAGAGGAACTGTTATAGTTTTGATAAGGATGGAAAGAAACATGTCTTACTTCCTTTGCAAGAAGGTAGTACAGTGGGGCAACAAGCAACAAAAGTTTTAATGCTTACTGGTAAGAAGTATTTGTAGCAACTGGAGGAGAAAGAATTAAATTATGATGTGATATGTAAGCCTAGAGTGGTGATGACAAAGACTACTATTTTAGATCCGGCCTAGCAGTTCCAAGAAATGTTAAATAGTTCTAGACATTGTGGTGGATGATTTGCCCAATGAATTCACTTCACCGAGAAGAGATATATCAGCCACTGCATTGATTCTACTTCCTCCTAGAGCTAGTTTACCTAACAAGTGAAGCCTATAGGTTGACACCCTCAAGAGAATGAAGAGGTCAGAAAACAAGTACAAGGACTACTAGACAAAGGGATGATTAAGAAGAGTTTGAGCCCATGTGCAGTACAAATTTTGAAAGTGTTGGAGAGCTAAAAGAAGGGTGGTGGAATGGAGGATGCACGGACTCACGAGCCATTACTAAGATAACCATTGATATAGGTTCCATTGCCCTGATGGATGACATATACTGGGTTGTTTGCATGGAGCAACATACTTTACTAGATCTGTTGTAAAGTGGGTAATTACTGATCAGAATTAGAGAAGGGATGATAAGATTCACCTTTTAAAACAATGTAGTTGACTGTAATTAAATGGTTGGTTATTCCATTTGATCATCGAATGTTCCCCTAACAAATTCATGAGATTAATGAATGAAGTCCTGAGGTAATTAATGGAAAGTTTGTGATAGTTTCACCTGAATGATATACCGAATTTACCAATCAAAAGAAGAGTAATCCGAGGTGCATCTGAGATGTAAGGTCTTGGAAAAAGTTGTAGCCAGAGAAATCTGTTGGTGAATATCAAGCATGTCTATCCATGAAATCCTTTGAACGGTATATATCTGGGATCTTGTGGTCCTGAAGATGGTCGAAGATGATCCGATAGCGCAAGTAATCTATTTCTGGCTCACCTCAAACATTTTGAGGTGAGGTTTCCATGGCTACAAGAGTTTTTATAGGAAATTTATAAAGCATTTTAGTGGTATTTTCTCTCCGATTATTGAGACCATCAGGAAAGACAAGCAACCATTTACATGGACAACAGAGGCAGAAAGTAAGTTTCAGCTATTAAAGAAAAAGATTACTGAGCAACCAATCTTGAGGTTACCAGACTTTGGAAAACCATTCCAAGTCACACGTGATGCTAGTGGATTAGCCATTGGGGCAGTGCTCAGTCAAGAAGATAAACCAGTGGCCTATTTTAGTGAAAAACTAAATGATGCAAAACAGAAATACTCCTCGTATGACAAGGAATTCTATGCTATAGTTCAAACCCTAAAACATTGGAGGCATTATTTGATGCCTAAGGAATTTGTATTGTATTTTGACAATCATGCTTTGCAGTGCATAATGCAACAACCTAAGTTAATTAGAAACATGCCAAATGGGTGGAGTTCCTGCAGAGTTTCACTTTTGTGCTGAAGCATATTAGTGGATAGTCAAATCGTGTAGCTGATGCATTAAGCAGGAGGACCTTAATTGTACAAGAAACTCATTTACAAGTTGTAGGATTTGAACATCTTAGGGATTTATATGAAACTGATGATGATTTTCAGAAAGCATACAGAGCTTGTAAGAATCCTGTGGAGGTGGATAGGGAGTTGTCGACAGATTACATGTTGCAAGATGGTTTATTATTCAAAAACAGTAAACTATGTATTCCAAGGTGTTCAATGAGGAAAAATCTTATTCAAGAAAAGCATAATGGGGGAATGGCTGGTCATTTCAGGAGTGATAAGACTTATGGGCAACTGAGTCACTTCTACTTCTGGCCAAGGATGAGGTTTGAGGTTGAGAAATATGTGAGCAGATGTAGGATCTGTCAGCATGCCAAGGATAGAAGCCAAAACACAGGTTTATATACACCATTGCCTATTCCTACCAGGCCTTGGGACTCTGTAAGTATGGACTTCGTTTTGGGTTTGCCAAGAACTCAGAAGGGCATTGATTCAATCTTTGTGGTAGTTGATCGGTTTACCAAAATGGCACATTTTATTCCCTGTTATAAGATAAGTGATGCCACTCATATTGCTAACTTGTTTTTTTGTGAAGTTGTAAAGCTACATGGTTTGCCGAGAAGTATTGTCTCTGATAGAGATGTGAGGTTCACAAGCCACTTCTGGAGGACATTGTGGAAGAAGTTGGGTACTAAGCTGAACTTTAATTCATCTTATCATCCACAGTCTGATGGTCAGACTGAGGTAGTTAACAGGAGTCTGGGTAACATGTTGAGGAGCTTGGTTGGAGAAAATCCAAAACAATGGGATAGAGTGTTGGCACATGCTGAGTTTGCCTATAATGACTCTCCAAACAAAAGCACAGGTATGAGCCCATTTCAGATTTTGTACGGTATGCATCCTAGGGGGGTGTATGAACTACGAGATTTGGGGCAGCTGGAAAAGAGGAGTGCAGATGGAGAAGATTTTGCAGCTAGGATTAGTGAGTTATAGGAGCAAGTTAAGGAAAGGCTACATAAAAGTAATGCAAATTATAAAGCAAGAGCTGATTCTAAAAGAAGAGAAAAGAACTACGAAGTAGGAGATCTAGTGTTGGCTTATCTGAGAAAGGAGAGGTTCCCTAAAGGGGAATATAACAAACTGAAGCTGAAGAAGATCGGACCATGTAAAATCCTTAGAAAATTTTCTGCCAATGCTTACGAATTGGAAATGCCAGCAGGAGTTGGCATATCTCCTATTTTCAATGTTACCGATATATACCCTTTTACAGCAGATGATACAGGTCAGATTGCAGGAGACAAAGATGCTGAAGATGATTTGCAGTGGTTGAAGCAGATGCCAGTAGCACAGAAATTGGAAGCAGAGGAGATCTTGGACACTAAAATTGCAAAAAGCACTAGACAGAAGGACTACTTGGAGTATTTGGTAAAGTGGAAAGCACATCCCGTAGAGGATGCCACTTGGATGAGTGCAGCAGAGATAGAAGACAAGGGTTTTGTTGTTGCTGATCTAATGGACAGGGGTTCATTATTTTCCACCCGAGGAGTCTGATGCAGGGGCATCTAATGAGGGCCAGCAATGTGATTAGTTTTGTCCCATGCTGTGACTTGAGATTGAACAAGGAATCCTAGGGTCAAAGAATCTTTTTTATTGTTGATTAGCTTCATTAATGAGACTAGGAGTGGATTGTTAGTCGAGGAGTATGAATAGGAATAGTGGTTATCTACAGCTCCCTGCGAGGAGACTGAACCACTTGGCTAGGCTGTTACCAGTTTTCTAGGGATTAGTTTTGCTCAGATTAGAAAAGATCCCTCAAACTATGGGGAAGTGGTTAGGTTTGGAGTCTGTTAGTGTGTTTGGAAGAAAGATAGGAGAAAAGAGAGTCGAGTCAGGGAGATTAGGGAAGAGAGAGTGAAAGAAAATACAAGAATCTGGAAATCTCTGGATATGTAACCTGTAACTTGACTGTCAGAAAAGAAGGAAGAGTGGAATAGATTTGTGAATTGGTATCAATCATTTTGTGCAAACGAGCTGAGGTGATGTTGGCATCTTCCTCGATAACCTATTCATTGTAGTCTTATCGATTGTGTACGCAGAGGCATTTTATTGGATCTGTCATCTAGATCTTTTATTCGAGCTTACAGTTGCATTAGGGTTTCTTTTTTATGCAGAGTTAGGCTCATTCTAACCATTACGCACACAAATGTTTTAAAAAAAATTCCAGTGAGCAAGATTTAACTCGGATTCGTTCATAATTTAACTCTGTGGTCGAATTTGGAAAGGGGCTGTGTGTATTTTCCATTGTTACAGGTGCAGAGTATAAGAGATTTCGTCTGTAAGGGGCGAGTCTCATTGTTTTGGCACAATCAATATCCTACGGTTCTGGATGTACATTGTACACAGAGGTACAGGCGATCTATTGAGCCATAGGCAATGAAATACGATTAGGCTCCAAACACTTGTCTCATGCTCAGAAATTAATCTCTCGGTGGTTGAAACCCAGGATATTAACTTGCAGTCTTATGATAGTATTGCAATCTGTTTTTGTTTGGAATAACGTACAAATGGAAAAAGTCGATAGCGTACAAGAGAATTAGTGAACGTTATTTTAACCTTTGCTAGCAGAGCGATACAAAGGGAAGAAAGAGCCAATTGTGGCATAAAACCACAGTCAAGCAAACTCAATTAACTTGTTTGAAGAGCAGTTCTTAAGTGTTAGGTTAGCATTATTTTCATGTCCATCAAAGTCCCTGGAGATGGTGGAGCTCGGGTTTGCTTCTGATATTTGGTCTCTCATTTGCATCGTGCTGGAGATGGTCGTTGGCAATCCTTCACGAAGCCATGTTTCCAAATTTTGACATGGATAAGATCATAAAGAAACACAAGATGGTATAAATGAACAATGCATCTAGTGAATGTCTAGGAATAGGGAGAAGACAAAGATATGAAAAGTTTACAAGGCCGTTAATTTGTTACATTTATTTTATTGACAATGTTGCATATATTAGGTTAATGTTGCATATATTAGGTTATAAATCATGATACATGTACACAATGATTGTGGCATCCAAGGGCCAAAGAGTGTTCAAATAAGATTGGGGGACAATGCATTAGAATGCATATCAATCTAAATAAGGAATCTCAAAGTAGTAAAGGTGACCACATACAATGATTTCTAGGTATTGCTCAACCCATACAATATGCTCTTAAAGATGAACATGATTGGTTTAGTGCAAAGGGTCTAGGGAGGAACACAGGGCTTCTGTTATGAAATTTGGTAACCATGCAATTTGTTTCCCATCTCTCACCCAAGATATCAAATGATCTTCACCCACATGTTCCATATCTTTGAAATGCAAATCTTCAGATATTAAGCAGGGGGCTATCATCACAATTCCAGCATTCATTTAATTTTGTCGGAGAATTTTTGGGTGTGTGTACCAAGTAAGAACCATTATCTCTCTTGATGCCAAAGTAAAAACTGAATAAAAATGCACATTAAAGAAAGCAAAGAAAACCATTGCTAATGTGTCACTATAGATTGGAGAGTTGGAAAAATCCGTGGTTAGTGCCTACACATGTGGCAAGAGTGATTACCTTCATAGTAAGGGGATTGTGCAAAATGTTGGTGTGAATCTTGTTGAATTTTTCTTTGCCAAGAGGGATTTGGTGATGAGAAGTCTAGAGGCCTTGCGATTGAGAGGGAACCCTGGGTGGATGTCATCAAAGGTCGTGAAACAAGTGGAGTTGTGTTTTGCTTTCAATATTTGGTCTCTCATCTGCAATGTGCTAGAGATGGCCATTGGAAATCCTCCATAGAGCTATGTGAGTTTCTTGCATCACTTTCAACTAAAATCCGAGATTTTCTCTATAGAGAAATGCTTTTGAATAAGTAATCACAAGCTCGATAGGGGGAAGCAATGCAGAGGTAAATAGGTCAAATGAGCAATGCCCAAGGCCTACATGGAAACAAGTATGCTAGAGTTGAATGGGATTCTCCAAAAGTGTTTTTTATAACAGATCCTGAAACATAGGGAGTTGTTAATGACTGGGGTACTCAAAACTCTCATCGCCATTACAATGGTATAAATAATGCAAAATTGGATCTCCTCGATCAACGACATTCTTCTATTGTTTTAATTACATTTGGGAACCCAAATTCTTCTAAATATAAATCACCTGGATAGGTCTTCCTTTGCCAATGTCGGCTCTATGCTTAAATTAGGACTGGTCATAGATAAAGTAGTTGGTGATCCATCTCCCGCTAACACAAGATTCAACAGATATTTGTTGAGAGATGTAGATACATATCGAAGGAAATAAATTGAATAATGAGATCAAACGTCTAGAGTTAGAAAAAAAAGAGTGCTCTTCAAAAGTTGAAAGGTTATTTGAGAAGCATGAGTGGATGATGGATCACAACATAGAAAGAATCATTTGGAAAGAAAGTGAGGCACATTGTCTTCTTTTTCAGCTTGTAGAACAATTTGAGAGATTACAAGCCCAACAATCAAGAGGTTAATGAGAGTAAGGATAGAGAAACTTCATAAGTCTCAACAAGTTG
>SNQJ01S0200972.1:16922-33335 GCA_010110895.2 Picea sitchensis | reverse complement strand
ATGGATCTTCGCATGTCGGCATTTATGCTTTGAGTAATTTTTATTCTGAGTATGGGAATGCCTACCTCAGTGATGATATATTATTGTATTGTATCCTTGTTTGTTGGCAGGTTTCCGACCGATTGTTTCTTGTTCCCTACACACACTCGACAAAGTATTTCAGCTATCACTCTGTTCTAACTTCATACTTTGGGGGGCTCTCTGTTACACATTATTTTTGTCATCCCTATAACTGTTAATGATGTAAACCTATATGTTGCCTTTAGAGGGGTCAATGGCCTGAGTTCTTGAAGAGAGAAGGGAGAAGAACTTTTCCTGAGAAAAGAAGTTGCATTTTCCCTTGTAAAAACCCTATAAAAAAGGAAGTTTGCAGGTTGCTATATAGGCAGAATGCGAGAATGCTTGATTCTCGCAGGTTACACCATAGCTAAGGTGCGAGATGTTCACAGGTTGCACTATAGGCAGGGTGCGATAATGCTTACACGTGGGAAAAATGAGCGTTTTCTCGAATCTTCTAGAAGGAGAAACTTCCATGGTGAGGTGGAATCCGAATGGTTTGGATCTTACTTTCTTTCATGATTTAGTGGGATCATCCTAACCTCCTCACCTTATCCTCTTCAACTTATAAAAGGAGAGGATTTCTCATGGAGAAAGTTATCTTTGGTTAGCTTTTGAGCTTTTGGAGCTTGGATTGGGCTAAGTTGGATTTGGCTTGGAATTATTAGCTTGGTTGGAGTGTCTTAGATTGTGAGTAGCATCAGATCTATGCTCTCAGGATTCTTGGAGTGAAAGTGTGTGGGGAACGAAGGAAAGTTGGAAGGGACCTTACGACATCAAGGCCATGGTTGTAATCTCTCTTTCACATTTAATATGATACAGTAAAATGATTCTTTCCTATAAAGCTTGTTGTGTTTTATTGTATGATTCCTTGATCACATACATAGGTTTATATTGAGTTTATGCTATAGGTTCATCATTGTATGAGTGTTGGAACGGAGCTAGGATGGTGATGGCGAGAGGAAGCGACATTTAAACGGCATGTCACTCATCCCTCTTTGGTTAGTAAATTCAATATTTAAAACTTAAGGAAAGCATCATGTTCTGGTGTGTTTTGTTCTAGATCTAGGTGGATCTAGGGAGATCGGTTAGTGTCCACACCTACCGATTTGTTCGATAACAGTGGTCGAAGGAAGTATATTTTGATGATTGGACTGTTTTTAGCTTATTGTAAAATCATATTGAATGTTTAAGACTAATGTTGGATAATTGCAGGCAATGTCAGATTGCCCTGAAACTGAAGAAGTGCATCTTCTTTTCACCCTTTGGAGTGTTTCTAAGCCATATTGTGTGTAAACATGGGTTGTTGGTAGATCCATCTAAGATTGACAATATTTTTGATCTACCCTCTCCTACTTCAGTTAGACAACTTTGCACTATGCTGGGACATACTGGATACTACAGAAAGTTCATAAAGGGCTATGCAAAGATTATAGCACCCATGGATAATCTTTTGAAGAAATATTTTCAGTTTCAATGGATAGAAGAATGCCAACAGAGCTTCGACACAGTGAAATAGAAAATGGTCACTGCACGTATTCTGGTTTTCCCGGATTGGAGTAAGGAATTTCATGTGCATGTCGATTCATCCTCTATTTCATTGGGGGCAGTTCTATCACAACCATGAGTAGGAGATATTGACCATATGTTATCCTTTTCTAGCAGGAAGCTCTCAACAACTGAGATAAATTACACTACCACTGAGAGAGAAGGTTTAGCCATGGTGCATGTGTTGCAAAAATTTCTCCACTACTTGTTGGGAGGACACTTTAAGATGTTCATTGATCAGTCTGTGTTGAAATACCTATTCAACAATTTGGTGTTGGGGGGAAAAATATGATGATGGCTTATGTTATTCCAAGAATATGATTTTGAGATAGTGGTCAAGCCAGGAAGAATGAACAAGGAACTTGACCACTTGTCTAGGTTAGAACATGGAGAGGAACCTACTAGATTTGAGGATACACTACTCGATGCACAGTTGTTGGCCATCATAAAGGTTGATGATCACTTCGTTGAAATAGTCTAGTTCCTATCAACATAAATGGAACCTCGTGAATATACAATTACTCAGAAGAAACAGTTGGTAGTTCGCGCTACAGATTTTTCACTTATAGTTGGGCAGCTATACAAGATGGGACCTGATGAGATTTTAAGGAGATGTGTTATGGAGGCAGAAATACCATTGATTCTAGCATAAGGACATGAAGGCATCGTAGGAGGACACTATGCAAGGAAAGAAACAACACACAAGGTTCTTAGAGCTGGGATTTGGTGGCCCACTTTGCACAAATATGATAAGGAATACTACAGAGCCTGTGATGTATGCCAAAGAGTTGGGAAATCATCTAGAAGAGATGAGATGCCTGTAGCACCTCAGATAACTTTGCAGGCATTTGAGAAATGGAAAATTGATTTCGTAGGACCTATCAACCCACCAGGAAAGCGCACAGAAGCCAGATACATCATCATTGTGACAAAGTATTTGAAAAGATGGGTAGAAGCAAGAGAAGTCAAGGACTACAGTGCAACTACAGCTGCAAGATTCATATTTGATGATATCATAACTAGATTTGGATGCTCAAAGATCCTTATGAGTGATCAAGGTACACACTTTATTAATAAGGCTATTGAAGCCTTGACTCAGAAATTTGAAGTTCACCATCAGAAGAGCACCCCATACCACCCACGGGAGAATGGTACAATTGAAGCTTTCAATAATATCTTGGAGACAACGCTGATGAAGACTTGCAGTGTAAACGGGGATGATTGGGATTTGAGAGTACCAACAGTATTATGGGCCTATAGAACCACTTGCAAGAAGATGGCAATGCAGATGCCCTTTAAGTTGGTTTATGGTCTAGAAGTAGTCGTACCTATGGAATACTTAGTTCCTAGCTTAAGAATTGCAACATTTATAGATATGGATGAAACAAGTGATGTGCAAGACAGACTTGCTCACTTGGTATAACTAGAAGAAGACAGATTCATTGCAGGATTTCACCAGAAGGTATAGAAGGATCCAGAAAAGGCCTACCATGACACACATATCAAGAAGAAAGCCTTTAAGCAAGGAGATATAGTATTGGTATATGATAGCAAGTTCATAAAGCATCCAGGGAAGTTCAGGGCACATTGGCTTGGGCCATATGAGGTTGCCTATGTTACATAAGGAGGAGTTGCGCAGTTGAAGACTTTGAAGGGAGAATGGAAGGAAGGTTTGGTAAATGGGAGCCGATTGAAATTGTACTACGACAACTAGTTGCATCAAAGCTCTTAGTAAAAGCATAAAAAGAAGGGTATAGGTACCAGGTGCAGTTGAAACTGGGTACCAGACACAGAAAAGACAGTATGCACACTGTGGGGAAGGATAGAGAAGAAAGCATAGGATGCTCTGCGTAGTCTAAAGTTGAATAAAAACAGAAGGTTCAGACCTACAGTGCCTCGGGATGAGTCACATGTGAGTGTTGGGGGCCTGTTGGCCCTTAGGTATGGATTAAGAAAGAAAGCAGAGAAAAATGAAAACAAAATATGAAGTATGAACTGCACATAAGACACGTTGACTGAGATTGGGTCGAAGTGATCAAAGAAGAAGAAAAGAAGGAGAAAAGTAAGGGAAAATGAGCTATTGGATGAAGAGATCGAGGATGACATATCGTTAAGGAAGATGCATCATGGATAACTTAGCAAGTGGAGAAGATGCCAATGAGTGATTTGGAGCACCTCGCAGAAAAGAAGGAAAGATAGGCTGGCGAAGCTCGGGATGTATGAGTCAAGACGACCTAGGGTTTAGACACCTAGGGTTTTGGATCTAGGGTTTTGACACCTAGACTTTGGTCATTGTAATGTCTAAATAAAGGTGTAAAGGACTTGGGACGGGTGGTTTTTATTTTTGTTGTTGTTGTATTGTGGATGATCATTTTTTTATATACTATTGTGTATTGAGAGAGAGAGAAGTGTTGTGTGTGAGAGCATTCTGTATTGTAAAGATCTTCAGTTGGGTGCACAGGGAGGGGATGATAGAGAAGAGAGAGAGAGAGATATGAAAGCGAAGATCACAGATATAAATGTATGTTTTCATATAATATATCAAGAAACATAGTTCTGTTGACGTATCCCTAGGGAGAGGGTGAACCATGTATATCTTGTTGTTCTGTGTGATTGATGTTGTGTTATTTTACCTTCTGATATATTGTTATTGCATCCTTGTGTTATATATGAGATATAAATTGCACAATACGTTTAAGGGAGATAAAGAGTAACTATATTTCTCTGCATTTGTGCCTTGGATCCACTTTACATTTCCTCTAGTTGTATACACCTATGTCCTACAACCCCCTATTGCTACTTCGGGTGAGACTGCATCTGCTTCTTAGGTGTTGCTGAAAGGGCCAGTAGTTAGGGCTTGTTGGTGCGCTATTAGATCTGAACCCTGGGTCTCCCCCTGTGCCAACAAATATGAATATTAGACATGGGGAGTCTATGCGATAGCTATGATAGACTAACGAACCATTGTTATCACTAAAATTTCGTCTGCAACATTGCACACAAATGGTTATAGAAATACAACAATGCCAACAACAATTAGTTCACCTACAACCCTAAAATGCATTCCAAAGGAAAAAAATATACAATTGGGTCAAAAATTGACATGTGAAAATTCACCAAAAGAAGTGTGTGTAGAATACGCAGTGTGCGTGAGCCAACAAAGCCCTTAGAGAGCACAATGCACTAAGTGCGCGACTGTGTACGATAAAAGTCGCGCACTTATATAAACGATGGATTTATGGATTTTTTTCCCCCCAACCACTTATGGACCATATCCCAACCTGATTTGACCTTCATACCTAAGAGAAATCCAAATGGGTGGATGGTCAAGGACTAGAGGGTACCCTAAGAGGCCCCTTGTTCACACCAATAAATAATTACAGTTTTCCTCAAAGAATTGTTATAAATAAGAGCCACGGGTGCACTAAGAAACCAACATCTTCATAGTATTGTTATGTTGCCTCAATTCTCCCTTGAGAACCCTCTTTTCTCTTTGGAGCCTTCAAGCATCATTGCAATAGGCCATTCCACTCACCTCTTGAGGGAATAGGCATTGATTTTCTTCACCATTTTCCATTTTTCTTCCATTGTAAGAGGAGATCTCCATTAGGGAACTCAAGAGACCTTCCAAGGAGGAAGAGGGTAATCATAAGTACTCATTTTTCTCTATGGTGTTTTTCCTACTAATGTATTGGTCCATTGGTAGCATTATCTTGGTCATTGGTTGATTTTCTATGGTTCTAATTTTCTCATATATTCTAACTTTTATTTCTTAGTTGTTTTAATTTGTTTCTTTGTTTATTACATGTGTTTGGCTTGTTTAACCCAGTCACAAACTTTTGTCTTGTCTAGAAGGATCATCTAGATATGCAAATGTTGTTGTTTTCATCACCCAAGTGACAAAACCAACACAACAACCATCCTTCGAGAAGATTGCAGAGTTTGAGTAGATAGATCCAAAGAAGTCAGATAGTAGAAGTACAACAATATAGTGATAGATGGGTCAAAATTATGGACAATTGCGCAAAAAATTCCTAGACAGTATGGACAAAGATGGATTAGTAAGAACACTTAGCAGGTTTGAATAGATATATGACCGTGGACAAGAGCATGGATTCATAGATTGGTTCAGAGAGTGGTTCAACGACAATGGAACATTATCATAATGGATGATAATTACACAGGAATATTTGAATGCTTATTCTTGAATGATTTTCATATATGTCATTTGATTTCAAAAGGAAGCACTAATGGAAAATAACTCCAAAAGGTAGCAGGTACAGTAAGACTTATATTTTTTCTACACAACATCTTGCAAAGAAGTTAAGAAGAGAGAAATAGAACCAAAAAGATAGGTAGAAATATCATTCAGAAAAAATTTCCAGACAGAGAGGTAAGAATAGAGGTATGATTCCATGGGAAGAGATTCATCAGATGCAAGATAGAGATTTATATTCTTGGAGAGAAAGAACAGAGGCATGTTTCCAGGGGGAGAGATTGTCATAAGGAAATAATGAACGATATGACTTCAGTGTTGCATCAGAGTCATACCCTTTGTCAAAGGGGGAGATATTATTCATATGAAGGGAGAGAGAGTAATCAAAGGCTCATAAACACAAATAAAAATCAAAGGCATGTATATAGGGGGAGCAGCCCCAAGGATAGTTCAGTCAGGGGGAGTAGCCCTACAGGGAGATACCCTTTTCCATTGATGTCAAAGGGGGAGAGATGGAAATATTGATGAGGAGTATAACCATGAATTTTATCATGACTAAGTGTTTCCATCAATGCCAAAGGGGGATATTGTCATACAATTATCTTAGGTTGATGGAAAATTGATATGGATTGTTGGTTTTCATTGATGTCAACCATTGGAGAGTGATATTGTAGATTGATTTCAGCCCTTAGTGATTGATGTCAACCCTTGGAGAGTCTTGGTAGAAAATTTCGGTAGCACAAAGGTTTGGGTAATGGACCCAAGTTTGTTTTATGTATAATGGTATGAGTTTTATTATATTTGAAGGTAAGTCTATTATATGTGGATAGTACATGCCATGCCATTTCCGGTGGTATGTGTAACATCACATAACTCCTCACGGTTAGAGATTTGTTGCCATGTGAAGTTGGAGAACCCTCGTGAGTCATATAGAAGCCCCAAAAGGTAAAATTAGTCAAACTGGTTGCAAAGAAGAAATTATTTAAATAATAAAGTGAAGTGATGAGTGTACTATAAGTCAAAGTGGGATACATAAAAAAAAATTTAAAGAATAAATTTAATGGAGAAATTACTAAGTGGACAAGTGGTTAGAAGTGGGCTAGCCCTAAAATAAGGAAAGTGGTTTAAGATGGTTAGAAGGTAACCCCTTGAGGAAGCTACATAAAAGTATAAATAAGAGGAAAAGGTCTCGCATTTTAATTAAAATTGAGAATATTGAATATCTACAAGTGACTGAGGTAACCAAAGGATATCTAAGGTGAATTTCAGAGGGAAGGTGAAGTAAAGAACGTTGAAATTCAAGGGAGGATAAATTCTTTTGATGATTCTTTCCAAGGTATGCTATTTACAGGTCATCTCACCATTTTCACAATAACCGTTTTTTCTAGAATGATTCTGTTAGCACTGAGAATCACCCTCAAATTGTGGGAGGATAAGCCTAATACCCATCAATTTTTTTGGTGGATGTTGGTTTTATATGAGTGGAGGTCAATGGACAAAACTAAATATATGAATGATGTTCAACACAAAACTTGACAAGAAATGCACAGGGAAGTGAGGGCCACAACTAACTTCAATCAGTGAATTGCGTTTAAGTGTGAGCAAAGGGAAGACTTAGTAAGAAAGGTGGACAAGAGTACTACGAGAATTAGGCCTTGAAGCATATTGGAGAAGAAAAACTCAGACTCAAGATCACTCTTAAGTTCAAGCTTCAGACACTGAAATATGTCCAAAAAACACAATCACAACAACACAATGATCAAACCTACATAACCATGCAGCTGCAAAAACTCGATTTGATCCTCCATGCCCGAGCCATTCGGTGTAAGAGGGGAAACAATCACAAGGAAGATAACTAAAACCGGTTGTGATACCGTTGCAATCAAACTTACATTACAACAACATAACAACCCTCGATTGGATCCTCCATGCCCCAGTGTTTTAGCACCAATTTTACAAAGAGATAAAAAGAGGTTGACTTCTATTAATCTGAAATTCTCAAATCTAATACATAAACAAAGAACAGTTATGGCATCAAAACATTACAAAATAGGAATCTCTGCTCAACTGGTTGACCCTTAACAAAATATTAAACTATCTCTTTATACTCGGATCAGTCCGAGCAATCTTCTAGCAGACTGTGCATGTATCCCTCTGTTAGATGCTGGCTCAGATTAGTATGGATCTGTAGGAAAATATGACCATAGGAGTACCATCGCTGATGGTTCAGTCCCCACAGACGATCCCTCCATGCCTTCTAATTACTGAGTGATTTGAGGTTCCAACCACCAGTCCTTTCATTTATTAACTGAACCCTCAAGATCAGTACAAGGCTTAATGCCTGAGGAGCGACCATGTACTACTCTCGGATCAGAAACTATATGAGAACATGATTGTGGGGATGTCAAAAGCAGTTTGAACTCACACCGCTTTTAGGCCTGGAATCCACCACATTTTTCCACGTATCACTTTCGCCAAACCATGGTTTCAATTTCAAGACTGCTCGATAATTTTATCGATCGAGAAAGTTGCGTCCCCACAATGAAGCATGACCATTGATCTGGACGCGGTCTGCGATCTGGGTGCACCTGCTACATTTAGCGCTACTGGCAAGCTTAACTGCCCACCAACTTTAGAATCTTCCAAACTGTGCCCTGGGGAAGGGGGATGCTACTCTTGACATTGAACAATAACACCTCCCAAAGGATGACATGTCATTGCTATGCTGATGTGTCATGAAAGAGAAGTGACTCGTGTCACTAAGAAAGAAGCGAATGATATTCCCATGGTTGTCTGGAATGAGTGCTGCGTGTAACTACTGAACAAGTGCCAGGTGTCACAACTGATGAGTGCACTAGATGTCCATACTGATAACTACCACGTATCCTCTAAAATTGACGGCTGAGATCTCCTTTGAGTCTCCAGACTCCGGGAAAATCAACTCAAACCTCATCCTCTTCCATGTGATTTTTCTGAGAGCTAAGGATCTCGCGACGTGTGGCTCCTAGATAAATGGCTAAGATCCCTTCAGGTCACCGATCTCTGGGAAAATCAAAACTCAAATCTCGGTTTTTCCCCTTCTCTTTCCTCTGGAGCCCTAGATTTGGCGCCGCATGTCCATTTGAATCGGACGGCTGAGATTTACTCCTGGCCTTCGGGCTTTGGGTGTTTCGGGTCTTTGGGACTTTGGGCGCTTCGGGACTTCAGGCACTTCGATCCTTCGAGACTTCAGGCACTTCGATGCTTCGGGCCTTCGATACTTTGGGAGGCACTACTGCTAAGATCAACGGCTCCCTGTTGATTTTGATATTAATGTTCCATGATTGTTTCGGGAGTTTGGGCTTCGGCTCTTCGGAAGTTTTATGCACTTCTCACTTCGAAACTTCTGAAGCTCAATTCCCCTAACGCTTGGATGGACTGCCACCTATCCCCCTCAAGATCATATGGCTCATGCTCACTTCAGGTTTCAAGACTTCGGAACTTTGAAAAAAAACTTTAACAATATTTCAAACCCCCGATTGCTGTGAACCGTCGATCTAATATTCTCAGGAATGTCTGCCACTGAAGCTGATCTCAACTATTGCTTGGGTTTCAAGCCCGAAATGGACTGCTCTGAATGCTGCACTTTGACGTTTCTTGTGCAGGTCGTGAACTTGGACAACTTGATGCCCTTGAAAACTATATGTGATAACATTTGGCTCCACAAGGGATGGCATGCTCCCTGTGAGCTTCCAAGAACAAGAAGTTCCAGTCACCTTATGCATTGGGCTATGGAGTCATGCTCAAAAAATATCTTGTTCAGAATTAAAGGCCAACAAGCATAATATCCTTAAAACGAAAGAAAAATACATTGGCTCCAGGAGGATCATATTTATGTACATTCCTAGACTAATTGATTTTTACAAAGCGCTAGGTGAAAGCAAACTTCCACCATAGCCATTTAAGCAACTCCCTAGCTGCAAAGTTGTTTACTCTTTCATTGATCAAATAAAAACAATGCAACTATGACAACAAAATGATTACGCTTTTTATCTCTCCTCCTAGTGTTGAAGTTAGGATAAAGCTGTGTGAATCCAAGACATTAAGGAAATGCAACTCCGTGTACTCCCTTACAAGTTCATAGAACAACTGACAAAACCAACTAGGATGATGACATAAAATATGCTCTGTCTTACAACTGCTCACACATGGATGAATGTCTCTAGCAAGCACAGGTGATCAAACGACTAATGCAGGCTAACTGATTCCATGTGATGGTTTCTCATTTGCAGGCTCTAGGAAGGATATGAACTACACATTTGGTTCTCCCTCTTCTTCTTCATGACTCTCCCAAGGATCATAATCATAATCATCATAAACAAGAAACATGAGAAATCTCTGCCCTTTATCTTCTGTCGGCACATAATGGCGTATTTCCACACAATGTTTTTCCTCAATGTATAAAGGAAAAGTCTTCGTGGTATGGTCTTGTAAATCCTCAAAATCCGAAACATATGATTCCATGTGTATAGCCATAACATCATGAATCGTGTGACAGAATCCTGGCTTCTTTAAAAGACCAGGCTTCTCCTCTGTAAATGTCTCTCTTCTTGCAAATAAAAAATCTCCCTACTCCTTCGAAAACAACTCTCGATCATCAGCAACTACAGTCCCTTTTCCTTGTTGTTGTTCCAGCTCTGATTCATAATCACTATCTTCTTTATCAGAATCTGAAACATGATGACAGTCTTCTTCCTTAGGCACATGCAATTTTTCAAGATATGCTTACATATGAACCCCCTTGCTAGCCCTGATGTTCTCTTCAACTTCTTCAACACATTCAAACATGTGTCTTAACGATGAATATTTCCTCTCTCTTAGGAGAAGGACCAGCTCTGGATGTTGAGCCATGACATAGTACACCATGGAAACAGTCTCTGTGGGTCTGATCTCCATAGGCATACCATGTTAAACAATGTAAAACCTCATGTTTAAGATAGCGAACGCTTCTTCTTCCCCTCTCCTCAAGGAATTAAACTCAAAATAGTATTGATCAAGGGACTTGTTCTCACCCCAACACTTTAAAAATGCATGGCATAGCTCGGTCTAGGATCCAATAGAATCGGCTTCCAGACATCTAAACCACACAAAAACATCTCTAGACAAGGATTGTGAGAACAACCTCATGGAAACATCATCATGAACAATCTCAAACTAATTGACAAAGCTCTCAAAGGCCTCCAAATGCCTCTCAGCTGTAATATGATCCTCTCTAAAAAACTGAGGAAGATACTCAAAGGAATAACGAGAATAATGATGAAGGTCATGTGGCAACCTTAAAGGTTTAAACAACTTATTTCTGATTTTAATTTGAAAAGCAGTGGGATGATCATGAGGATTAACGAGTTGATGGAAAGGATCAACAGGAATAACGAAGCATAACAAGATTTGAGAAGACTGTGAATTATTTTCAACCTCCTCGTGGCTACAACGGTGATCAATTTCAAGAGGAGATGCAATACATATCTCACTTTTATGAATAGGGAGAGGTGAAGACATGAGATCGATATCTACAACACAAGAAAATGGCATGTTTTCTTCTTCCAAGGATGGACAAATAAAGGAAGGCCTATTATCATCTGAATAGACAAATCAGAGGATAATTCTCTTTATATGTGAAGGGAAAGAGAGAAATGAGATGACAAACAAGAACAAGATTTCATGAATAAAGCTCGTAAACTGATACTTGGTCTTCCCCTTTGGTATGGTCATATTTTTGTCAACAAGATCCTCCCCAGTGGAGTCGTCGAGTGCAAGTTGCAATCTTCAATTATTCTGATGTCTGATGCACCTTCAGAATCAAAATATTGTTGTCGTTCTTACCCAGGGAAATGTCTTCAATTCGTTCCCCAACAACGACGCCAAGAATGTAGGCACTTAGATTCACCCTCAGATTGCAGGAGGATAAGCCCAATACCCATCAGAGTTTTTGGTGGATTTTGGTTTTATATGAGTGGAGGTCAATGAACAAAAATCAATATATGAATGATGTTCAACACAGAACTGGACAAGAAATGCACAGGGAAGTGAGGGCTACAACTAACTTCAGTCAGTGAATTGAGTTTAAGTGTGAGAAGATGGAAGACATAGTAAGAAAGGTGGACAAGACTGCTATGGGGATCAGGCCTTCAAGCAGCTTGGAGAAGAAAAACTCAGACTCAATATCGGTCTTAAGCTCAAGCTTTAGACACTGAAATATGTCCAAACAACACAGCCACAACAACAAAATGATCAAACCTACATCACCATGCAGCTACAACAACTCGACTGGATCCTCCATGCCCAAGCCATTCAATGTAAGAGGGGAAAAGATCACAAGGAAGCTGACTAAAACTTGTCGCGATATTACTGTAATCAAACCTACATTACAACAGCATAACAACCCTCGACTGGATCCTCCATGCCCGAGTGTTTTAGCACAGTTTTTACAAAGAGATGAAAAGAGGCTAACTTCTATTAATCCGAAAGTCTCAAATCCGATACATAACTAGAGAATAGTTTTGGCATCAAAACATTACAAAATAGGGAGATCTTCTCAACCAATTGACCCTTAAAAAAATATCAAAACTATCTCTTTATACTCGGATCAGTCCTTGATTATCAGGAGTGTGATCCCATCACTACATTCAAAGCATTGCATCTGAGAAGCCTTCTTTCAGAATGTGCATGTATCCCTATATTAGACGCGAGCTCAGATCGGTATGGGTCTGTATGAAAATCTGACCATAGGGGTACTATGAATGACACTTCAGTCCCCATGGTCAGACCCTCCATGCCTTCTTATTACTGAGTGATTCAAGGTTCCAACCACCAGTCCTTTCATTTATTAACTGAACCTTCTAGATCGGGACGAGGCTTAGTGCCTAGGGGGCGACCATGCGTTGCTCTCGGATCGAACACTATATGAGCACGTGACTGTGGGGCCGTCAAAATAGGTTTCAAATCACATCGCTTTTGGGCCCACAATCTACCACCTTCTACCACGTATCACTTTCGCCAAACCACGGTTTCAATTGTGGGACCACTCAATAATTTTATCGATCGAGCAAGTTGCGTTCCCACAATGAAGAATGACCATTGATATCGACGCAGTCTGCAATCTGGGCGCACCTGCTAGATTTAGCACTACTATCAAGATTAACCACCCGCCAACTTTATAATCTGCCAAACTGTGCCCTCGGGGAGGGGTACACTACTCTTCACATTGAACAATAAAACCTCCTTGAGGATGACCTGTTGTTGCTATGCTGATGTGTCATGAAAGAGATGTGACACATGTCACTAAGAAAGAAGCGAATGATATTCCCATGACTGTCTGGATTGAGTGCCACATGTCACTATCGAACAGGTGCCAGGTGTCACGACAGACAAGTGCACTAGATGTCCATATTTATAATTTCCACGCATCCTCTTAAATCGACGGCTAATATCTCCTTCGGGTCTTCAGACTTCGGGAAAATAAAATCTCAAACCTCATCCTCTTCCATGCACTTTTTCCCGGAGCTAAGGATCTCACGATGCATGGCTCTTGGATCAATGGCTAATATCCCTTCGGGTCTCTGGGCTCCGGGAAAATCAAAACTCAAATCTCTCTTTTTCCCCTTCGCTTTCCTCTGGACCCCTAGATCTGGCACCGCGTGTCCATTTGAATCATAGGACTGAGAATTACTCTGGGCCTTCAAGCTTCAGGACTTCGGGCGCTTCGAGACTTCGAGCACTTCGGTGCTTCAGGCCTTCGGGACTTCGGGCACTTCAATGCTTCGGGCCTTCGGGACTTTAGGCACTTCAGTGCTTCGGGCCTTCGAGACTTTGGGAGGCACTACCGCTAAGATCAACAGCTCGCTGTGATTTTAAGATCAATGGTCCACAATTGCTTCGAGAGTTCGGGCTTCGACTCTTTGGAACTTTTATGCACTTCTCACTTCGAAACTCCCAAAGCTCATTTCCCTGAATGCTTGGATCGACTGCCACCTGCCCCCCTCAAGATCGGACGGCTCATGATGACTTTGGGTTTCGGGACTTTGGACCTTTGACAAACAAGTTTTACAATATTTCAAACCCTCGATTCCTGTCAACCGTCGATCTGATATTCTCAGGAATGTCCGCCGCTAAAGCTTATCTCGCTTGTTGCTTGCGTTTCAAGCCCGAAATGGACTTCTCTAAACACTGCACTTTGACATTTCTTGTGCAGGCCGTGAACTTGGACAACCTGCTTCCCTTGAAAACTATATGTGATAACAGATTCATGCTGCAAAATATGGAGGCTTTTGAGGAAACATATCCAAGTAACTTTGATAAACATTTCAGCTTGTGGGTCATTGTATCTTTGGAGTTACACTCCATGGAAAATAGGGATTGTGGCTAGTCCTCAAACTACTCTAAAATAGGTGTTTCGGGTAAAAAAATCATAACTTCTTTATAACAGATCCAAATTTAGTAAGACCAAATGTATTAGTTAGAGTACAGTCTTTAGTATGCTTTGTACCATTTTTAGATCCATACAACAAATATTATGTGCGGGGCATGCTCTACAAGTTTGCTCCGTAGAATAAACCAAAATTCAACAAGGTATGCCATTTTTGCTATAAGTCTTTTTTTGAGAGGTTCCAAGTAGTGAAACATGGAGGAATTGCATAAAAGACACTGAAGAACATTGTGTAGTATTTTTATATATTTATTCATTACAGGTACATAGTTATGATTATTGCAAGTTAGGGTTGTTGACTAATCCAAAATTAGTCCTGTGAGACTAAATTAAAGTTTGATGAAAATGTTATTTTCTTGTTATTAAAGTTAAGGAAGGTTTGCATGTATGTGATCATATACACCAGGTCTGTTACAGAGTTAGAAATTAGATGGATGATGAAATTGATGAGGGATTTTGGTTGAGGTATGTTACAGATAGAGGTTGTATAACAATGAGGTTGTGGCACATGGTTTGATGTAATGGTTTATGGTATTTGGTTGCTAGAGAACTTTTTGATGGTTATATTGGTATATGCATTTAGTATATGGTTGAGGTACATGTTGGGTACATGGTTGAGACAAGTAGTTGATGAGTTGACACATACATGAGGTGTATAGTTGATGATGTTGGTACATCTTGATGAGTCATGGTTGATGAGTAGTTGGTGCATGATTGCTACATATTTGGTACATGGTTGGATGCACTTGTTAGTAGTATTGTTGACTCATGGTTTATGGATGATGTAGCATACTTGTCTTGGTATATTATTAGAAGCACATATTGATATTGGTAATTATTATGAGTTGTTGTGATATGCTTGGTTGATGGACATCTTGGTGATATTGTGGATATGGTTGAGAGTTGTCTTGGTGAGTAGATCTGATTTGCATGATAAGATTGATGAGACATGTTGTTGCGATAGGTTGTTGTCACAGGTTATTTGTACAGGTTTGGTGCATGGTTGATGCACTTGTTTATGGTACAGGTTGAGGTACAGGTTGATGCATGGTACATGTTCTCATAGGTTATTGGTATAGATTGTTTACACATTATTGGTACAGGTTGATTATAGCTTTTATGGTACATGTTGTTACATGTTGTTTGGTGTAGGTTGATTGGTACATTAGTGTATCTCATAGTGATAGTGTAACAGTGGTTCCATCATTCTACTTATATTTCAGGGCAGTTGTATGGGGCAAGGATAGGTGGTTATAACCGGAGAACATAGGGGGTTGTAGCCTCCTTCTGGTTGTGAACAGAGAATTGGGGAGTTGGAGCTTCCCTCAAGTTGTAGCCTGAGAAGCTAGGTGGTTGTACCCACCTTTTGGTTATAGCCGAAGAACATAAGGGGTTGTAGCCTCCTTCCATTTGTAGTTGGAGAATGGGAAGTTGGTGCTTCCTAGAATGTGATTCTTGACATATAAGAAAAGCATTATGTGGTTTTCTCCCGCATTGGGTTTCCACGTAAATATTGATGTATTGTGCATTGTGTGGATGTGTTTGTTATTGTTTATTATGCATTGATGAATGTTAATACTTATGATACAATAAGATATTGATGATGAACATATGAACATGGTTGAATAAGTAAAAGAATATACTTTGTGGTTTAAATGATTAATAATTGGTATAATTGCTTATTACTGATTCACCCCCCCTCTCAGTAATCCAACAGTGACACTACATTTACTTCAATTATTATTGGTCTAGATAACTAGCAGAAGTTAGATTTCTGCAAGTTGATCAATTATCGCCCAAACTAATAATGTCCTTTGAAGAACCAATTGATATAATTATAAGGATAAAAATAATTACAAGGCATTATTGATAAAAATCGTAACTCTAAGTGCATAGAGTTGGTAGCAATAACTCTGTCGAGAGGTTTCACCTTATGGCCGTTGTATTTTCCAATTGGCAGTTTTAGGTTGTGATCTCAATATGATTACTACATAGAGAGATCCTTCTATCCATTGTATGGCATTATGGTAATTTAATAGGGTAATTATTACTCGAGTTGATATCCCAAACAATAGTATTTCACTACCGAAACATCATGCAAAGTATGCATGCTATCCTTGTGTCTCTA
>SNQJ01S0200972.1:0-16912 GCA_010110895.2 Picea sitchensis | reverse complement strand
ATATTGGTATATGCATTTAGTATATGGTTGAGGTACATGTTGGGTACATGGTTGAGACAAGTAGTTGATGAGTTGACACATACATGAGGTGTATAGTTGATGATGTTGGTACATCTTGATGAGTCATAGTTGATGAGTAGCTGATGCATGATTGGTACATATTTGGTACATGGTTGGATGCACTTGTTAGTAGTATTGTTGACACATGGTTTATAGATGATGTAGTATACTTGTCTTGGTATATTATTAGAGGCACATATTGATCTTGGTGATTATTATGAGTTGTTGTGATATGCTCGGTTGATGCACATCTTGGTGATATTGTGGATATGGTTGAGAGTTGTCTTGGTGACTAGATATGATTTGGTTGATAAGATTGATGAGACATGTTGTTGTGATAGGTTGTTTGGACAGGTTGTTTGGTGTAGTTTGATTGGTGTAGGTTTACATCAGTATATCTCACAGTGATAGTGTAACAGTGGTTACATCATTCTACTTATATTTCAGGGCGGTTGGATGGGGCAAGGATAGGTGGTTGTAGCCGGAGAACATAGGGGGTTGTAGCCTCCTTCTGGTTGTGGCCAGAGAATTAGGGAGTTAGAGCTTCCCTCAGGTTGTAGCCTGAGAAGCTAGGTCATTGTACCCACCTTTTGGTTGTAGCCGAAGAACATAGGGGGTTGTAGCCGACTTCCATTTGTAGCTGGAGAATGGGAAGTTGGTGCTTCCTTGAATGTGATTCTTGACATATAAGAAAAACATTCTGTGGTTTTCTCCCGTATTGGGGTTCTACGTAAATATTGATGTATTGTGCATTGTGTGGATGTGTTTGTTATTGTTTATTATGCACTAATGAATGTTAATGCTTATGATACAATAAGATATTGATGATGAACAGATGAACATGGTTGAATAAGTAAAAATATATACTTTGTAGTTTAAATGATTAATAATTCGTATAATTGCCAATTACTGATTCACCCCCCCTCTCAGTAATCCAATAGTGACACTACATTTACTTCGATTATTAATGGTCTAGATAACTAGCAGAAGTTGGATTTCTGCAAGATGATCGACTAATTATCGCCCATGTCCTTTGAAAAACCAATTGATATAATTATAAGGATAAAAATAATTAGAAGTCATTATTGATAAAAATAGTAACTCTAAGTGCATAGAGTTGATAGCAAAAATTATGTCGACCTGGAGGTTTCACCTTATGGCCGTTGTATTTTCCAATTGGCAGTTTTAGGTTGTGATCTCGATATGATTGCTACAGAGAGAGATCCTTCTATCCATTGTATGGCATTATGGTAATTTAATAGGGTAATTATTACTCGAGTTGATATCCCAAACAATAGTATTTCACTACCGAAACATCATGCAAAGTATGCATGCTATCCTTGTGTCTCTACACCAGAGTATTTCGTACATGATCTCTAGGGGTTCTCTTTATTGTTTTAAAATAACTATAAGAACCTATTAATGTATAATTAGAGGCGTTGTCGAAAAAAAAGGGGTTAATTCAATAAACTTACCTCTCTTCTCTTCTTATGCTTATCGCCATAAATGTCCTAACCCAATTACTAGGGTTCCAATATAGTTGTAAATACTATCCTCTCAATAGGATTCTTACCTGATGACACGAGCTTGCTAATTTATCTGTATAATAATATTGTTAGTTAAAATAAAAATAATAATCAAACTTGGAATGATTAAGGAAGTGAACCTTCCCAATCGTAAACTTCTATGTGGTGAATGCAAGAAACCTCATTGATTTAATAACTTATTGTCTTGTTAAAGGCCTTCGCCTTACATAACTATCTAGAATGGTAACTATATTCCGATTGAGGTTAGCGCTTACGATCCTAATAATAATCAAGTATTTAATTTATAATTATTTTAATCAAGCGAGGGAATCAACTTTCGTGTCAAATTATGGGATAATTCAAATCTAGGGAAACTCTTAAAAAGAAAAGGTGTTCTCATTATTTTGAGTTTAATTACAGTTATGCACGCTTCCAGTTTAATTAAATAATAATGGTAATAATAAGAGGAAGCGGTAGTTGTAATAATTTTATCAACCTTGAATATAACTAATATAAAGTCTTAATTACCTTCAATTGGGAATATGAGATGATTTTGACAACTCAAGAATTTTAGGTTTTCCTAAAAAGGTGCAAAAAAAAACGGTCCTTATTGGCTCCTCCCTTGGTTGTGCCTTGGCGCTAGAATTGAGCGCTAGGTTTTGTATGTTGAGACTTGTGTTGTGCGGTTGACTCATGGTCTTGGAGATATGATATGAACCTTATACTTAGAGATCGGGCGTTGGGCCTAGTGTTTTTGGAATGAGTATTTCAAGAAATGAAAATCTAATAGAATTCTTGACACTTGTTTAAGAGTAATGCGTAAAGGACACACTTATTATGGATTAATATTGCTGTCTTGAAGGTTTCTTATGAAGCCCTACATGATTATGTTAATATCATCGAACTATTTCAACGGTTTTATATAAATTCTTAGTAAATAGATACTCTAATTAATGATCTAGAAAGAAATTATTGATTATGATTTAATCTTTTGTGAATTATTAGATTGACACCATGACTCTTGCTTGCTGGAATTTAAATAAGGTGCATTGTGTATAGCTTAGACAAGATAGAATATGAGAACACTTACACAAACTATTGTTACTCCCAAAGGAATTATTAGAATTAGTGTTGTAATTTATTAGTTCTAGACGAATGGTTATAATGGCTTAAATGTTTTTATAATTGTCGAATACATGTTTAATGTTCTATATAGATGTTAAGTTGCCAAGTTACTCTGAAAAAAAACAAAAGTTAACAATATATGTTATATTCGTTGGAATTACTTATATAATGATGCTAGATTTAGTAGAGTTTGTTACATATGGTATCAGAGTGGGTTCAATTCTGCTACACTAGACATGTTATGCCTTCGATTGTTTTATATTAATAGTTAAAGATGTATCACTAATACAATTTGAAATTGTTCCATGCAGGTATCATGGTTAGAGGACAAAGGATGAGTATATTTTGGAGTGTGGGAGGAAGAGGTACGCTTCCTCCGAGTGCATCCACACTAGAGGGATCTTCTCCATAGGGAGAAGAACAAACAACTCAGGAGGAGCAGGTTGCAGTAGGAGATGTGGTAGGTATGATGAGATCCTTTCACAGGATGCCAAATGCGTTGATAAATCACCTTGATCGGGATGAGGTTATGGATTCTTTACCCAATGAGGGTTCGCAACACCCTCCTGTAGTTTGTAGTAGTGTTCATAGAGAACTCGAGAAGGTGAAATTTCCCAAGTTTTTGGGTGCCACAGATGGTTTACCCGCAAAGGGATGGTTGGAGAATATGGTGATGTTCTTTGAACTATGAGATTATATCTCCAACATGAATGTTTGCATGGTGGTATTTCAACTAAAAGGCAGTGTTCTTCTTTGGTGGAAGACACTCTTACCACAACTGGACATGGCCATTGAAGATGTGTCATGGGAATTGTTCGAGGAACGATTCCGAGAGAGATAAATTTCTGATGAGTTCATTGAGTACCACCTTAATGAGTTCAATTCTTTACAATAGGGTAGTCATACAATACCAAAGTATGAGGCCAGGTTCATGGAGTTGCTTAGATACGCTCTGCATCTAAACACTAAGAAATTAAAAGTTAACAAGTTTGTGTTTGGTCTCAACTTCAACATTCACGCTAAGGTGAGGATCTTGGTTCCTCAAAATTTGCGCGATGCAGTACATAAAGCGTACATCGTTGAAGAAGAGTTGAACATTGGGGGTCAGGGTAGGACCCATTTAAGAGAGAACTAAAATATGTCATAGAGAGTGTCAGATTAGAAGACTTCTGGGCACCATGATATGCCCAGAGGACCTGTATTTTCTACACCACGTAGAGAGACTACCAGTCATTGGACACCGTATAGATCACCACTATAGCATCAACAACGTCAACCTTAGAAGCAATAATAGCTTAGATCTTTTCTGTAGAACATATCAGGGCCCCAAAACCCTAGACCAATAGATTCTTCTTGTGGGACTAGGAGCACCGGCCCTAAGAACAGATGTTGGACTTGTGGAGAGCCACACTACCAGAGAGATTGTCCTACTGAGAAGGCAAGAGATGTCAGATCAAAAAGAGAGACAACAGTGGGAGATTTGGGCAAGGCCCATAGTATTCATGCAATGGTTAATAACCTCTAGGCCGAGCATCAATCCACAATGCTTGAGACTTCAGGTATGGTAGTTGATCAATAGTTTAGTGTTTTGATAGATCTAGGAGCTACTCATATTTCTATATCTAGTGTTGCACATAAAATAATTAAGGTGAAGGAAGATGAACAAGATGAGTTTAGATATGTAGAAATGGCATCAGGTAATAAGCAAAAGGTTGGAGGAAAAGTTAAAGATTGTAACATTAACTTGGGTGATTTCTTCACAAGTCTAAACATCTGTGTCACAATGTTGGGATATTACGAAATTCTGATTGGAATGGATTGGTTAGAATCGTATGATGCGATACTTAACTATAAGATGAAATGATTAAGTTTGATTGATGATTTCGGATAGAGTAGAGTAATTGTGGGAAGAAACCAAGGAGTTTAGTTGAGATTTATTTCTTCTCTGTAATTACATAAAATCATGCACAAGGGATGTAAGTTGTATCTTATTTTAACACTTAATGAAAAAGGTGACGCACAAGGATTGAAAGACTTTCCTGTAGTATCAAAATTTGTCAATGTATTTCTTGAGGAACTACCAGGTTTACCACTTGAAAGAGAATCATAATTTACCATAGATTTAAAACCTAGAACAGAACCGATTACAGGAACACCATATCGGATGTCAAAAATAGAATTACAAGAGTTAAATATGCAATTGAAGGATTTGTTGGATTTGGGAATTATACGTCCAAGTGTATCACCGTGCGGTGCGCCAATTATTTTTGTAAGAAAGAAGGATAAATAATGGAGGCTTTTCATTGACTATCATCAAATAAACGAAGCCTCGATCAAGAACCAATATATGTTACCGAGAATTGATGATTTATTTTATCAAATGAAGGGAGCGACAATATTTTCAAAGATTGATTTGAGATAGGGATATCATTAGTTGTGAATTAAAGAGGACGATATTCCTAAAATTGCATTTAAGACAAGATTCAAACATCATGACTTTATTGTATTTCCATTTGGATTGATCAATTCCCCGTGTGTATTCATGAGTTTGATGAATGGGGTATTCGGCGAGTACTTGCATAAGTTTGTACAAGTATTTATTGATGACATATTGATTTACTCTCAGATGAGAGAGGATCACGATGAACACTTGAGATTAGTGTTGCAATGTTTAAGAGAAAACAATTTGTACGGAAATATGCCGAAATGTTCATTCTATTAGACAAAGATTCACTATTTGGGACACATTATTTCTAGAGAAGGTATTGTTGGGGATCCAATGAAAGTTGAGGCTATTATGGAATGGCCAACACCAATGAATGTGCAAGAAGTACATAGTTTTATGGGTTTAGCAATTTACTATCGATGCTTTGTAGAATGATTTTTAGAGATAGCAAATACAATTACAAAATTGCAGAAGAAGAATAATAAATTTGTATGGACAAAGAAATGAGTGAAAGCATTTAAGAAACTAAAGGAATTATTAACAACAACACCATGTTGTGCCCCCACAACAACCTCCCAATTTTCTTGTCTTATCCTCTATCCAAGAGAAAAAATAGCCCCCCCTTTAATTCTTCTAATCGGAACCCTCTCACTCTCTCTCTCTCGTGCAAATAACCATGCCCAAGTTATCCTCACCCTACCTTGCCTTATCATATACAACTCCTCCTCAAATCACTTCTATATAAAAATCCACATTTCTACAAGATCCTTCTTCTTGCACTGACACAGAGCACATTGAAGCACACATACTTTATTTCACCTCTATGTTGAAACACCATTAGTTTATCATCAATTCATCATATACCTGCCTTTGAACTTGGCTAATCCATTATCGTGCTTCTGCCAAACCTCACTGACTCACATATTCATGATCAGAGAAATTCACATGATCAATGTCATCTCACCAATATTGGTCACATTATTATACTCATCGCATGCACACCTTTCATCAACTGACTCACTTATACTCACGTCGTTGCATCACATAACAATAATTATCTCTCCCTTTCGCTTCATTAAATTGCTTATTGATGAGTTTCACCTCTTATTCCCGACATGTTAGTCATTGACAAGTTTCCCTCTCCTCTTGAAAATGAATTAGCAGAAGGACGTCGACCCCTCTTCGTCATAGAGCACATCTAGGAAAATCTGCTTCCTCTAGCCAATGTTGATCAGGTCAGTGTAGCCCACTTTTGCCTTGAGGGTTATCTTTCCCCCATCCCAACTGAGATCCCTTCTTATTGCATTCATCAGTCAATCTCCTTACATTTCTAATGAATAAACTCTCCATGCCTATCTAGACAGTTGGTCAATAATTTCCTATGTCACCTAATTCACTTGATATCTCGTAATCAAGTTTTAATGTTACATAGTGGTTGTTGGAGCCGCCTTTTTCAACTGGTTTAAATGTTGTTTTTTAAGTCAAATGTTGGTTTTTAAGTTCTTTTTCGCTTAGTGAAACTTACCTACTGAAAATCTCAGTAGTCTCAACATGCGAAATAGTGAAGGATGTTATGTTTCATAGGTTACCACTTTTTATCGTTAAATGAAAGTTTTTACATTTTGTACCTCGGAATATCACTCTTCGGGAGTTACAAGTCACAAGATTTACAAGCCCCGATGTGTGAGGTCACGAAAAGTTTTAAAAGCTTACCTCAAGTGAAAGCTAAGAGTAAAATTCTTTAAACCCCAATCAAGTACTATTGGGATTTCGCATCTCGGTGTTCACTCTCTCCTAAAACATTATCGTCATAACTCTGAAAGATGACGTCGCGAGACTTTTTACATAAGTAACCTGGGTTAGTGTCAGGGGTGATTAGTTTTGACCATGGTTAAAGTCTCTCGGGATTTCGCTACTCGGCATACGTTCCTCCCAGAAACTATACCTTCGAAACCCTGAGTGGCGAAGTCGCGATATTGCTCAAACATAATTAATTAAAACACTTAATTCGATTTACCTTCTGGTTTAAATAAATCACATCATAGTGATCTCGGGATTTCGCAATTCAACTCGTGCTCCTCCCGAAAACTTACCCTCAAAACCCCGAGTCGCGAAGTCATGATATAAATTAAAACATGATTAATTAAACCCTTAATCCTGCTTATGTCTTTGCTTAACTAAATCTAATCATCGCGATCTCGAGTTTTAGAGGCTCGAAAGGTTAGAGTGAAAACTCCCGATATGGCGAACACCGAAAGGTTGATTAAAGTTTAAGTAAGCTTAATCAAAAAAGATAAGCCAACTTAATTAGTGTTCAATACAAATAATAATATGCACAGTCTACGAGGTAATTTTAAATTTTCCTTGCGCCAACTTGTGTCACGAACCGTCGAAATTTATGGCATTAATTGGAAATGAGGCGAAACAACAAGTAAGGATATGGTTTTTATTGATAAATCTGTCTCTAAATATGATTTGACCATTCTGTTCATAAGGACACCAAGATTTTAAATGATCGAAGATATAGATCTTTTTCCTTTCCGTTGTATTCATAAAGCTCATTTCTATCCTGCGCAGATAAGTTTTTCTCAGTAAACTGATCTCTGTATGTATATGCATTTTTATTACGGGAGAGCTAAGTCACAATCTTTTGTCATGGCCCCGCGAAAAGCGTCCAAGACAAGTGCTGAGGTTTCGGGACAAGGCTCTGATAATGTTTCAGATACTTCACCTCGAAGCGTTGATTGCATATGAACCTGGTCATACATCTCAGAGGTTCTGCAATCAGATTTGGTGAGCTATTCGGACGATTCCAGTGACAACGAGAAAGATGACTTGACTACCAAATACAAGATCGTCATCCAGGAAAAGATGCACAAAGTAGCGGCTAGGCCACGTCTTCTGCCTTACTATGACATGATCCGATGGGCACTAGATCATGTAGATATCCCTACCAGAATCATCATCAGCGAGCAGAAGGTCATTGTTGGGACCTTTAGACCAGAAAACTTACAGGAAATGTACAAGTTACCACCCACGTCGAACTTCACATACAATGCAGAGTTTTTGGAGGATTTTAAACAGAAGGAATGCAACCAATATGGGAAAAGATTATCTGATTTGATCAAGGATTGGGTCTCACACCCAGGGAAGTTCACGACAGATAGCAATGGAGTTTATTCCATATCTTCTTTGTGACCATAGTTCAAATACATAGCGATGATGACCAGTAGATTGTACAGGAGGGAAGACACCATGCATTTTTTCCTCCCATGGGTGCCTCTGATGCATACAATAGCAAAAGGTTGTTCTTTCGACTGGGCCAAACTGTTGTCAGATAGTCTGACCAGTCGGATCACAGAATATCGGACACAGAGGGAAAGCGGGAGAGTTGCCTCATTTTATATGTCTGCATACATCATGGACGCAATCTGTTCCATGACACCTTTTCCCTTAATGAGTTGGAGCTAGGATCCATCGGACGATGAGCTTATCCATGTCTATCATTCTAAGCTTTGGGAGGATAAGGCCTCAGATTTTATATATGAAATCTTTAATTGAGTAATGGTACCGGTGCATGTTGCCATCTTCAGTAATCCACTGCCCCGGATCTCAGATAGCATCGCGACCAATTTGAGCAAGGTGGCTTACTTGTACGTGGAGGAAGAGTTTTCATACATCAGGGTTTTTGGCACTTCTATCCCTCCACATGCTCTACCATTATTTATACCCGATAGGTTGGCCTGTCACAAGATCGCCATTCAAACTGTGATTGGTGGCATAAGTAAAGAGCTGAAGGGGTTTTCAAAGAAGGTATGGCCACCCTTCCCCATTCATTTAAACACCTATTCTTTATTAGATTTTGGGCATGCAAAGGCCGATGCAGCAGCCTTAGAAGATATAAATTAGTCCATATTGAATTCAAGAAACACAACCCACACAAGGTCGTGAGTAATCACTTGGCTAGTTGTGGCCTTAAAAGGTTTGAGCACGAGAATTCGCCTCATGATGATATTTTCCGAGGCGCGAGATAGTATGCCGAGGTTTTGGCTCGGATACAAGCCCTGTCGCCCGAAGAGAGGGATGATGTTTTTAAATTCCAAGAACATAGGCAGAGCTACCTTCCCCTAGTATTACAGGGCGAGAATCCAATGACCGTAGAGGTGTAGCAAACAGAAGCCGAAGGCTCCAAAGATTCAGCACCCGGCCAAGAAGAACAACAGGATAAAGGAAAGCAAATTGTTGGCCCGAAACAGGAAGTTGAGGCTTTCGATCCTCCAAGAAAGCCAAATTCCATTGTTACTCCAGGGAAATCATCTAAACAGGTCAGTAATCCCATTTTTTTGGTTACTCCCCTACAGTCGACAAAGGGAATACCAGACGCACGTTGGATTTTTGGTGAAGAATTAACCCCCATATCAGTGGAAGAGCTACCTCTGAATGAATTCTTCTTCGATAAGAAGAGAAAGGCTGTCGTGAGACAAGAACTCTACCAAGAGGCAGGTACTGTATCCAAGAAATTTAAAATTATAACCGATGGAAGAACCATGAAAAAAGAAGAATTTGCAACACAAATAACAGGAACATTGGGGGCTTTCGGTACGACAAACCAATATTCAATCGGGACCTTAAAAGATCAGCTGAAGCGAAAAAATTGTCTAATCAAGACATTAGAGGCTAAACTAGCGACAGTTGAGGCTGCTGCCAAAGATCAGGCGAATGCAACTTTGGAGCAAGCTAGAATAGATGATCAAAAAGAAATTGAGCGGCTCAAAGTTGATCTTGAACAGACACAGCTGATGGCTCAGACAAGTTAGATACATATAGTCTATCAAGGAGAATTGATAGAGCAGCTTTGAGCCAAATTAGAGTTTGCCGAAATCCAGGTAATCAATATCGGGATGTTTCAATCCCAAGCAATAGAAATCAGAAAAAGGTTATCGGCGGCGCAGCAAGGTTTGCTTGTTAAAGTAGAAATGATTCAAAGCAGTTGCCAACTCATTGATCAAATATTGGAGAACCTCTCTCTCAGAGAAAGGGAAGTCGGAGCAGCTTGGGTTGTGTTCCAGGAGGCTATTATAGCCACAACGAGAAGGGAAATAAGCAGTAATTCCAGTTTTCCCATCTCAGAGCAGACCAAGGGAAACATCTTGTTGAAAGAATGGGAGCGCAATATATCTGAAGGTGGACAACAAGCTAAGGAGATAAGAAAATCTTGTGAAGAAACTTTCGGTTTGTTAAATGAGATTTGGTTGGGTTCTGATGGTGAAAGTAGTATTGAGATACTGGGTCAGATCAATACAACCAAATATCTGCTAAATATCAATGAAAATGAAGGAAGAGAATTTGCCGAAATATCACAAATAACCCAGACAGACATAGTTCAAATAGACAAATGGCTAATTAAGTCAAGTATATTATTATGTTCTATCAGCGCCAAAGACCAGTAGGTGGAAGGAAAGTTACCATGATTGGTGAAATATTGTTATATTTTTGAGGTCAATAACCAAGCAGAACCCTCTAAGCTGATATCACAGTTGGTGGAGAAGTGCGTTATTTGCACGGAGCATGCGAAGAGGCAGGTTTCTAGTACCAAATGAGGACAGAGATAAAGGAACGAAATGTTTTAACTTATTTGATTGTAACCAAAAACCTCTGGAATGATTGAGATTTCAACATAAATTTTTTTGTATAAATATACATTTTGTAGAAAGAAAAAGGGGCTGGACCATTTTGGTCGATTGTAATAGAGGCTATCTTCTTTTTGAGAATTAATACAAAGAAATCCGGAGAATCCTGATTCCGTCAAGACTGTTTTATGAGTTTGTTCTCTTTGTTATTGATATTCAATTTTATTTCGCTTATATAGATTTGATGAATGTTTCACTGCAATTTAGTAGCACTTCTACTGTGGTGGTTAAATTTTAGTCATCTATACCGTTTAGAGTTTTTCCTCTGTATCGGCTAACAACAGATACAAGACCTGTGAACCCTTTAGGTTTTCTTATTTTATACTTCCTCATATTCCTTCTTAGCCTATTTTCTTTTTCTGTTTAAGGAGTGAGATTCTCCCTTGATAGGAGCCTTACTTTATAAACAACTAAATGTTTTTCTCATATTTCACACACTATTTATTTCAAATATAACGCAGTTACAGAAAAAGGCCTTCGGTTTTCATTTTGTCCTTAATATAAATTTCAAAGTTCTCTTTTATAAGATCAAATTGATACAGCATAAAAAAAATTAGATTTCTTTAATTTTTTTCTATTCCTCTATGACTATCCCTGTTGTAAGACAACCTAATATTAAACCTAGTTTATCAGATCAAACGCATATTTCTTTAAATCTCTTTGATACCATACTTAAAATGGCTAACACCCGGGTAGAACTTGAACGTTCATGGGCTGCAATTGAACGAGATATAAACATCCAGGAACAGTTGGAAGTCAAACAGTGACAACCTGGAAATCAACCCTAGCTTCCTTTCCCGAAGGTTGACTGCCCTCCCTTTTTACAACTTACTCATTTTCGGATGCCTAGACACTGTACCTTTTAAAGCCTTAAGTACAGACTCTGGAACAACATCTTTTTGGCGCCGTTGCCAAGGAACGAAATTACGAAACCTTTTCCCTGGGAAGAACGACATATATTTTCAAGTTTCACCCTTGGATAGTGAACAAAGAGTGAACACTTTCTAAAGGCTTTTCCTATCTTTCACTTGGAAACTCTATGTATAAGTAATCTGGAATCTGGTTGAAGGAATACCAGACAAAACCCAGAGAGCAAGCAGACCACGCCTGTTTCAGAGCCCAGAAAAATACTGAAAGCTAGAGGTTCTCTTAAGCCGACTACTGCATTCTATCAACTTAAGCACCCGTAGCCCAATACCAAGAGTTCTTGTGAACCTTCAAATTCACATAGTACCCCTCTTGAGACAACTAATTCATTTTTAGCTAGTTCTGTGGTTAAAAGTGAAATCCTTCCGAAAACCTCTGTCGAACACAAACGTAAAAACCCTGCAGTAAATTTATCAGCGGTTGATATCCTGCCGACTCTTCTTTTAGACTTCCCGACCTCACCAAGTCTCGAAGATTATACTATATATTAAAATATCACACCTGCGGGATCCCCTGATTATGTCTCTTGCAAATCCGAGGAGCCAAGTCCTCGCATCTCTGTTCACCCGTCTTCTTTTCTCATCCTTCGAAGAAGCTAGAAATCCTCTTTTAGTCTTTCATAACCCTTTATATAACGCACCCTTTCCTTGTCAGGTAGTACCAATGGTGGCCGCCAGAGGAGGAGCGGGGGGGCAAGTGCCTCCCCTTCCCCCTAGAGTTTTCACTAAAGTGGCCGTGAGATATGCACCTTTGGTTCTACCCATACCTCTTCATTCCTGAAAATTATATAAAAAATTTACCAAAATTTACAGGGGAAGGGGACTTAACTGCAGCTGAACATATAAATTTCTTTGATCAGTTCCCTGATATTCTAGGTCTGGAACACGAGGATGTTTATTCGAGATTGTTTGTTCAAACTTTTGAAGGACAAGTACGAACCTAGTTTCGAAGCCTACCTGCAGGGTCTATCCTATCTTATGATGCCTTAGAAGATGCCTTTCTTAAAGAATGGGGTGAGAGAAAAGACCACTTATATTATTTGACCAAGTTCGGATCTTTAAAGAAAAGGAATTCAGAAACAGTTATGGAATTTATCCAAAGATTTAACAAACTGTATAATAAGATCCCAACCGAAGTTAAACCCTCCCAACCTATAGCCAAAGTAACCTTCGTAGGAGCTTTCGAACCCGACTTCGCCCTTCTCTTAAGAGAAAGGTGGGGGGATACCTTAACCCGAATGCAGGATGATACTGTGGAAATCAAATCTAGCATGATGGCCTCTGGTCAGTTGAAAGCTAGGGTAGAAACGAGAAATAGAGAAATCAGACGTTTTAGGGAACAAGCAATACCCTCGGGATCTAATAGATCCACAGACGACAAAATGGATGATATGGATAGGATAATTAAAGAGGTGTCGAATAAGATTTCCAGAATGGAGCTAGATCAATCCAAGAGTGATCCTTTCATTAAAAGAGAATTCAGAAGAAACCCCAACCCTCAAAATCAACAAAGGCATATTAAAAATGAAGATCAGAAAATTCAAACCCCTTTAAAAAATGAAAATTTTATAGGAGGAAATGACCTGGAAGATTTCGAGGGACTTGAAGAAGATGTGACAAATTTGGGCGATGACTGGATTCAGCCCTATGTAACTAAAGAATATTACAAAAGGTCGTTGAACACACCTCAACCATCAAATGAAGATGATGATATAAACAACAATGATTTCAATGTATGTCAAGAAATGTCTAATTCCATGACAATTGGGGTCCAACCGAGGTATAACTTGAGGTCTAAAAACAAACCTACGTTGATTCCTCAACTGAAGAAAATTCTCCCTAGAGGTGAAATATATGTGCCTACCCCAAAAGAGACCGAAACATACAACAATAAAATAAAAGAGGTTGACTTGTTGGACCTCAAAACGAAGGAGGTTGATACCCAAACAAGGGGAATCAAGACAACTGAGACACTCACACCGGTAAGTAAACTCATGAGTAATAAATCTGCCCAGAAAAATAAGTTGGAGAAGAAAGAGCTCGAGGTTTCAACTAGAGAAACGAACAAATTTAGCGGTGGTTTTAGTTTTGAAAATGAGATAAATAGGATAAAAATACCGATCCTGCTAGTTGAATTAGTAAAGAATCCTGCATATCAAAAGCAGATAACCAAAGTGATAGGTTGTTCAGATCAAGAAAGTCAATCAGACGTAATAAATTTGGAAGATGATAAGCCCAATATCACTTTTGGTCCACATTTCTAGGGTGCCAGAGACATCGTTGCTCCTTTCTATATCACCCTAAATGTGCATGATCGACTGCTACATGATTGCATGCTAGATTCTGGAGCTTCACATAATGTGATGCCCAAAGCAATTATGGATAGACTAGGCCTCGAGATCACCCAACCTTACGAAGATCTCTACTCTTTCGATTCGAGCAGAGCTAAGTGCATGGGTATGATAAAAGATTTAGTAGTCACCCTTGCACAGGTCCCAGTCAAAGGTGTCCTGATGGACGTAGTTATTGCTGATATCCCCCCAAAGTATGGCTTACTGCTATCAAGGTCATGGGGAGACAAACATGGGGGGTCCCTCCAACTGGACATGACTTACGCCACAATTCTTGTATTTGGTGGGTAACTTACTCGGTTATACAGAGAAACGAGGTTAGCCTATATAGTGAGAGATCCTCAAAATCCTAACAATTTTCCTGTTTACATTGCTGATCAAGATCTAGGAAATTGTATTTTGTCTTTTGATGATGGTATAGACAGTTGCACAGAAGAAAATTACATAGACGAGAAAGAATCCGAAAATATGCATAGCACAGGAATCTGGAAAATGTTTTTTGACAGTGCTTTGTCATGTGAAGGAGTAGGTGCAGGAATAATTTTTGTGGCACCTGAAAATAAATTTGTGGTCCCTTTTTCTTACAGGCTTCAATGGGATATAGACTATACTAACAATGTATGTGAATATGAAGCCTTAGTATTAGGATTGGAAGCTGCCAAGAAGCTGAACATAAAGAACCTGGAAGTATATGGAGACGTTGAGTTGATAGTCAAATAGATGAATCGACAATACTAGGACAAACACCTGAGATTGAGAGCATATAGAAATTGTTCCCAGGATCTAATGGAAAATTTATTCTCATTTGTAAATATCCACTTCATCCCATGCACCAAAAATTTGTAGGCCAATTCGTTAGCCAAGGCAGCCTCAACGTTCGCTCCCCCCATAGCTTTTAAATTAAAATACCATATAGAGGTAAGGCACAGACCATCCATCCCAAACAACATACAACACTAGCAGGTTTTCGAGGATGACAAACAGATCAGGAAGTTCCTAGAAGTAGTGGGTGACTTTTCTAAAACTCACATCGATCAAGAGAATCAAAATGATCACACATGGATCATGTAAGAAGGAGAAGACCCTCAGGAGTTCTGAGAAAAAATTTCCAACCATCGCATGTTAGTTTTAAAAAGTAACCAAATTCCAAAGGGACTAATCCCCCTGGAAAGGCTTTTCGATCAAAATGACATGCCTTTAAAATACACTCTTCAACCCCAACCAGAAGAGGTTGAAGATTGTACTTTCAGGTATTGTAGTGAAAGAGGAGTCCATAGAAAAAAAAAAAAGTTAGAGCTCATAGAGATGATGAATCTACCAATGAAGATGATGATAAATACGCATCAGAGCATGAATTGTCTTGAGTCAACCGACTTAGAGAATCCTAGGTAATATTGTTGGCCATTGGGTATGGATTAAGAAAGAAAGCGAAGAAAAAGGAAAAGCAAAGACGGAGTACAAAATGTGCGGAAGACACATTGACTAAGATTGGGTCGAAGTAGTCAAAGAAGAAGAAAAGAAGGAGTGAAGTAAGAGAAAATGAGTCATTGAAAGAGAAGATCGAGGATGACAAATCATCAAGGAAGATGGATCGTGGAAAACTCAACAAGCAGAAGAAGATTTCAATGAGTTCTTTGGAAAACCTCATGGAAAAGAAGGAAAAACAAGCTGGCAAAGCCCGGGAAGTACATGTCAAGTTGACCTAGTGTTTTAGACACCTAGGGTTTTGGATCTAGGGTTTTGAAACCTAGACATTGGTCATTGTAATGTATAAATAAAGGTCTAGAGGACCTAGGATGGGTGTTTTTTATTTTCATTGTTGTCATATTGTGGATGATCATTGTTATTGATACTATTGTGTATTGAGAGAGAGAGAGAAGTGTTGTGTGTGAGAGAATTCTGTATTGTAAAGATCTTTAGCTGGGTGCGAAGATCAACCCTGCAACTGGGTGCACAAGGAGGGGAGATAGAGAAGAGAGAGAGATCTACAAGAGAAGAGCACAGATAGAATTGTATGTTTTCACATAATATATCAATAAATGTAGTTTTGTGGATGTATCCATAGGGAGAGGGTGAACCACATATATCTTGTTATTCTATGTGATTGATGTTGTGTTATTTTACCTTCTGGTATATTGTTATTGAATCCTTGTTTTAGATATGAGATATAACTTGTGCAGTAGGTTTAAGGGAGATAAAGAGTAACTATATTGTTGTGTGTTGTTGCCTTGGATCCAATTTACATTTCCTATGGTTGTAGACACCTGTGTCCTGCAACCCTTTATTGCTAATTCAGGTGAGACTGCATCTGCTTCGCAGGTGTTGCTGAGAGGGCTAGTAGTTAGATCTTGTTGGTGTGTTGTTAGAGTTGAACCCTAGTTCTGCCCCTGTGCCAACAAATGGTTCCATTGTCGGGACCGAGATCTTCTTGAGGGAATGTCAAGGTGGTTTCCTATGAAGATAAAGATTCATAAGTGGATAAAAGAACAAGAAAAGGACTTCGCTGAGGCTCAGAATAAGAACCCTAGTATTAGCACAGAGGATTGGTTGGTGTTATCACTCCAAGAAACCCTTTGTGGTTGCATACCAAAGGTGCTCGGTAACTTAAGAAATGAATGTTTTTGTATTTTGTAAAGGTGGATCAATGGGATAACTCAATTCATCTAATAGTATTCAGACATCAAATGGTAAACAAATAGACAGTGCTCTCCAAGATTGGTTAAACAGCAAAATAGCTTTCAGTGGATGAAGAAAAGATTGTTCATAAACCAGTGCAAAGCAGGGTCTA
>SNQJ01S0200971.1:1488-13263 GCA_010110895.2 Picea sitchensis | reverse complement strand
ACAGAGAATCACTCCGGAAGCAAACCCTAGGCTAGATAGCCAAACAAAGGGTAGCGCACCTTTCCCCAAGGATAGCGCACCAACAAGAGCTGATCAGATAGTCCAAACCCTAACCAAGAGATAGTCCAAGCCAAACGTGATCTTCTAGCTGTAGCAGCTGCAATGGCAGCTCTCCTCAAACCTGCGCAAAAGATTGGGCACTGCAGTGCGCACAAGTTCTTTCTCTGCAATTCTGAGACTGCCTGCCAGAATGAGAAATGGCCTCCTGTATTTATACTAATTATGGCCAACTGCCTGGGCCGACTTCTCATTCTGGGTATCTGTCTGTTTAGTATATATTATTATTTCTGGCTGACTTCTTCTCTTGGAGGCTAATAACCTAATATAAATTATCTTCTTGAGCCGACAAGTCTTCTAAAGTTATTAGCCAACTCATTAGGGTTTCTTCTTGCTTCTCAGAGTATTCTATCCTTGTCAGGTTTACACGTGGAGGTAAATACCTCCCGTAGCTACCATAATATCAACAGAGACGACCTCAATAACTCAAATATAATTAATAATTACCATATTAATTATCTTCTACTTAATTATCTTTTACTTTATGGTGGCGCTGGCTTGTACCCTTTACATCACAAATAGGGTTACAAGTAAGTCTGACTCTTGGACAATATAGCAAGGGATCTCATACACCCACTAGTGCTCAGCCACTAGGGGCACATTCATTTGTGCTCAGCCACTGGGACGTCCAAGTCTCTATCTCACTGCGTTTCACAGGAGAATCATCAGAATACACACTCACTAGTGCTCAACCACTAGGATCACGTTCACCTGTGCTCAGCCACAGGAACGTCCTACTCAACAGATCTTTGTCTCACTGCGTCTCACAGGAGAATCATCTTGAGTGTCACATCATCTCAACTCTCTACACAGAGGAGAACAACACATCGTTTCATCTCCGTCTCAGAGAGAACAACACACCCAACTCATGGGCTTCCTCACCCCGCACAGGGGCACACAATGTTCCATATCCATCTCAGAGAGGAACCACACACCCAACTCATGGGCTTCCTCACCCCACATAGGGGCACACAACGTTCCTTCTCCATCTCAGAGAGGTACCACACACCCATCTCATGGGCTTCCTCACTCCACACAGGGGAACACAACTCTCCTTCTCTGTCTCAGAGAGGAACAACACACCCATCTCATGGGCACACCCAAATCATGGGATCTCTCTCAGGCCGACTCACTCAGTCTGTGTCCTGGAGGATGTCTCACACAACTGTAATCATCAACAATTAGAGCACAGATCCATATTGCTTAGATCAGTTCACTGAGATTTCAATTGACAGAGTGGTCGATGGCATTATCCACTACGGAGGTTGCGCGCAGGTAGTCCTTGAGACCACACATAGGGAGAGGATTATGAGGGCTATGTATGATTCACTGTTGACAAGGCATGAGGCACCGTAGGTGACAGGGCTACTTTCCAGGGAGGTGTTTAGAATCTACGGATTACTTGAGTACATTGATGGTGATCGAGATAGCATACTCGGTGCAGTTTGGTAGGAGCCAAACAAAGTAGCAGGCACAAAGTTGATTCCCGGTACTTGGTTTCCACCATATGATGGCATACCAGAGACTTGGCTCATTTTGACTTCGATGATTACCAGTACAGCATAACAGTATCTAGCAGGTAGTGGGAGTGGTGGACTTCCAATTTTGTGGTGGGATCCAGGAATTCATTTGTGTGATACATTGATTCAGATGATGATGAGCGACAGAGTTGTGACAGTGATGGGACTGCTTTATTTTTGGGATGTCAGAAGAGGGGAGGTCGAGACTTTCTCTATATGGTAGGGAAAACTCAAGGCTGGTCATGGATTTGTAGGTGTGGATTTTATTGAGACACCTTTGCAAGAGAGGATCCAGGATAATTATTTTTCTCTCTTCTGTGAGTTCAACTTGGGGTTCCAGGAGAGGAGGATGCAGACTGGGCGTGATGGTACGATGGTGATGTTCAGAGTGGTGCAGCGTCAGCATGGTGGTACCTATTCGGGATTAGTTTGGGACCCTGTAATTACATTGCTTGACAGTTTAGATACTATTAGAGATGTGAGCGGCGGTTTTGACTCTCCGGAGTTTACCTTTGGGAGGCTTAGGAGTGGTTGCGTGGAGGAGTGGTCTTCCAAGGATTTGACCGAGTTTATACAGCTTATGATAGCCTGGCTTATTAGAGATAGGAATATTGGTTCTTATATCAGCACCTTGCAGATCTTCGGAAAGACTCATAAGAGGTTCTCATGGAGAGGCTTCACGAACAATGTAGGGGAGTATACGACTTGTTAGCAGAACAGGTCGGGGCATACTCATTCCACAAGATGGATACAATCTTTGGCTATTTATGGGCGACACTGGGAAAGCATGTGGATAGATTGTACCACAGATTTACCGAGGATACAATGGACCTTTAGTGTGTCTCTAGTGATTGACCAGTTCACACACTTTATAGCGGTATCTTTTGAGTATGGGGCAACACAGATGACAAAGTTATCTAGGGAGAGGATCTCTAGGGTCCATGAGCAACCCAGAGCCATTTCCAATGACTAGGATAGACTCCCTTTTCTGACATCTGAGATCAGGTACGACAGTGGATTTACAGGCCATGACTTCACATGGATGCTTATGACAGCTACTATTCATGATAGTAGGCTTAGCCCTTACAGGTGTATCGACATGAAGCTACAGGAGAGGGAGATGCAGAGTTGGAACGATGGTTGAATGACTATGATCAGAGTAGCATAGCATCAACGTGGTGGTTCCTTTCTAAGTAGCTTGGGACCCTGGGATTTCAGTAGGAGACAGTGCAATAGTTGACACGGAGGCGAAAACCATTTTTTCTCTCATGAGATTGGTTCCCTAGCAGAGAAGTACAATGATGGGATGATGGAGTTATTGCAACACAAAGTGACCTTTCTTGCTGGTGGTTTTCAGGAGGCATCTTATATCAGTACATTACCGGGCCACACCTTGAGTGGAGGATGCTTCACATCTTACAAGATGGTTTGGGATCCTGGTATAATTTTCAGTTTCAAACTGGAACAGTGGATGGAGTGTCAGGTTATGATGGAATTGCTTGAGGACAAGCAATCTTTGGGAAGGGAGGATTTCATGCCCCCATTTTTTGGTTCCCCTATTTTGTAGTAGAAAGGACTTCTGTGGCTTGTCAGTGGAGAAAAAAGTGTAAAAAGGGGGGTTCATTTAATGTCACTTAGTTAGGATATGTAATGTTTTTACAATGACATTAGGGAAGTAAAATAACTTTAGATGAATAAGTTACTTAACTGTGTTTAAAGTGACTTTTAATCTTAAAGTGACAATTGGAGGGAAAATAAAGGTTATATTTGATTTAGTCAAAAAAGGGAAATTCTAGAAGTTACATTTGATTTGGTCAAAAAGGGAAAGTTCTAGAAGGCATGGAAAAAGGATAAAAAGAGAGGTAAAGCCTCACTTTAGCATTATGATTTGATTGATCTCTTGTATAGTGCTCTTGGAGCCATTGTTTTGTTAGGATTTAACAAAACCCTTTCATCGTTGGTCTTGTTTCGGTGATGCAATATACACCCTAGCTAGACAAGGAGGATACATCCAGGATCTTCATTGGAGCTTCATCTTGGGTTTTGATTTCAGTTTTGATTTTCTTGGAGAGGTTGTGGCACTTGGAGGATTTGATCTCGTCTGATGAGGGGGCCATGGCATGATTCCGGGTTTTTGGCTTGTATTGTGTGTTTCCATTGAGGTATTGCAACTGCCATAGCAGCCATTGGATTTTTTTATTCAGATCTTCATTCATAATAAAATACCACATATTGTCTCTTCCATTTCTGGTGTATTTGTATTACATGCAATATGTTTGACAAAATGTTTATTAGTAGAATACATGCAAACAGTTTGTGAAAATTTGTCAACCAGATTAGAGCATCAAGAGCATTTATTGCACAAAAGGACATAATATCCCAGCCCATTCTACTGGGTATATTACACAAGATAAGCCCCAGCCTCACCTTCATGGATCAGCCAATCCTTTAAGATAACCTGAAGACTGCTCTCTTGGATCATGAAACAACTTTAAACTCTTAGTCAGTCTGAAATTTGAATTGAGTAAAGTTCAAATTTGTAGTGTACATATTTTGGTTTTGGTTTGAATTTACATCATTTAGAGTTCGTTTCAGTTGGGAAATAATAGCAATACCTTAAAAGATGATGCCAAAAACGTTGATGGTCTGCTATCAGCCTATATCCGGGATAAAACAGAGTCAGGAAGTTTTGGAAAAACATGTTTGATAAACAGTCTCATTAATAGCTTAAAAGATGATCCCAAAAATGTTGATGGTCCACTATCAGCCTATATCCAGCATATAACAGAGTGACGAAGTTTTCAAAAAACATGTTAGATAAATGGTGTCATTAATTACCAAAGGGAAGATTCTGTTAATTAGGAGTAATTTAGAACAGAGTCTTAGTTTTGGTATCAACTTTAATAGGTAAACATATGAGACAAGGATGGGGTTATAGAAAAAATAATTACATCTGCTGTTAAAGTTATCACTCTGAAAATGGAAGAGAATTAAAATTTTTGAATTGAATCCCACAAAGAGCTTATTATTGAATGTTGTTAGTAGAGACTAGCAAGGAAGGTCAAAGTTCAACTAGACCATGGGAATATTGATTCCTTTGGGTTATAACTTTGTCTTATGATGTACTGAAATAATTTTATAAATAAAGGCAAGATGCATATGAAAATATACTAAAAATGAAAATGAAATAAGAAAACCTTAAATTTGTTAGTCTCGTTAATAAAATCCCAATCTTCTTGAGCAGTTACCTCCAACTTGGCAAGTGTAGGGTCATATATGCACATGACTACATGAAAATAAAACAGATAACCTTTTGGAAAATACAGCTTATTGTACTTGAAAGGGAGAGAACTAGAATAACTCACAAATTGGGGCTCCTCTAAAACAAGGAAAGCTCCGTTGGAGGCAACCTAATCCTCTCCCGGGAAATCTGTAATCAACAAAGTTGATGATAATCACCAATTCTAATGATTATTCATGATGATTATAGCCTAAAAGAAACACCACTTTATAAGCTGAATATACAAAACAGATAAAAAAAAATCAAGCTATCAGTACACAGATTTCGGACTCCTACCCAGTTGCCTAAATAACTATTGGACCAATGATTTGGTATAGTCCATCAATATCTAGCACTTTTCCCTTTAATGAATGAAATAAAATAATGTTTTCAATATTAACTCAATATTTTTCCTTTTAATCTTTAGACTTTAATAATATATGAGATAGAATGGGGGCATGCTACCTATTTTCTGTTTCATTTATTGCAAAGTAATTTCCTACCAGATTCCTGCACATCGTGAAATTACACAATATTATTTGTACATTGTATTTGATTTAAAAAAAAAATTGTTGATCATCGCACCAAACAATAGATGCTGACATTTACTAGTAAAACAGGAAGCTGCTAATTATAAGAGAGATGGAAATAAAGATAGATGGTGATATACAAAAAGCAGAAAGAAGGCAGAGAAGAGATATATCAAATTTATTTTCATAAGTTTGAAAATAAACTGATGACTTTGTATCAGAAATTACGCCTCTTTGCATACACGTTCAGATTTTGGTCACTAATCCATGTTGGAAGAGCTCCTGAAAACTGGTTGTAAGATATATCTCTGCAGACACAGAACATTGGCAGTACAGTAGGACAATTATTAATAAAATTGAGATTCCATATTTCAAAGGTATACGAATAAGTATGTTACAATGGATAAAGATAATATACTTTACGTTAGCCATTTGCACTTAATGTTAGTCATGTGGTCATCGGTACCATAAATTAGTCGTTGGGCTTTTATGTTAGTTGGTTGTAATTTATTTTAATCATTGGGATTTTTTGTTAGGTTGTGGTTGGTGGGGCAATTATTGCCACAATCATTTTAAAATAAGTTACAAAAGGAATCGATACCGGTTCTGGACATATCTCCAATTTTTCCTGAATTTTTCAGGTTGCTGTTGTCTGATATTTTCAGAATTCTGCATGTCTAAGTTTATTCTTGCCAATAATTTCCAATATTTTCACCAATATTTCCAATAAGTTTCTTTTTGGACCCTCAGCAATATATTCAATCACAAGTGACAATTAGAATCTTTCAAGGTTGCAAAATTCTAAAGATAATGCATGCATGTAATGCCACTTATCCTACATGCATAGGTAAAAGGGGTAAAAGGGAGATGAAATTATAAATAGACCCATAAGCGTCAATAGATGCTATGTTGTTGAGATGTTTTGTTTTGAGCGGTTTTAACATACTGAATCTTTAGCCACGTGCAACACCCATACTGTAGCATGGACACTAGGTCTGAGTTGGTTTCCATACCTCTCGTTTTATGCACAGTTGAAGAGTTCCATTACCAATTAAATTATATAGAAAGATTTCTTTAACTTTATCTATTGCATTTCTTTGGCTAGTTTCTAGAATAGTTGTTATTGTACTCTAAAATTTAAATTGTGATTGCAGAACATTATATAATATAAATATGTCATACTAATCCACTGATTTAAATGAATGTCATTACATGTTACATGTTATTATATGTTGCATTTAAAACATTTTCCAATCCTCCTACAATTGTATGTTAATTCTTTGAAGCCCTTGTTGGCGCTTTGGTTGATTAGATTTTGTTTATTTTGCCTACTGTTGCCTTGTTTATCAATTGTGATCAAGTAAGGATAATAACAATGTTATCAGTTATTGCACAAGTTGTAGGTTGGGAAAAGCCCGACCCAACCACCAAAATGACAACAACTTTGAGAACACCTGTCCACTGTCACCAGGGATGATTTTAGAGGCTAAATTTCTCTCATGGGCTAATTTTCCATGGTTTTTCCCAAAAAACAATTCGCTATTCTAAAAATGATTTGCCCAAATTCTATAGGATAAAATTATTTTACCTTAAAAATAGCCAAAATTTTATACAGACTATATAAAATCCTTAGAAATTTGAATATTTTTACAAAAATATCGCCAAAAACTTATTGTTGGCATATGAAGGATTAGTAAGATTCGCCAAGGTTTCTACATTTTAAAATACATTTCCATCCTTAAAATCATCCCTGGTCACCTTAGGCCGGTATTCCCGTCACTTTATAGATGTTAGAATCACCTCAAGGGGGGAATTGCGGTGACCCTAGAGGGAAATGAGATGGAAAGTGAGATGTATGAATGAAATCCCTACAGGTCAAGTTACTAGATGGAAGAAGGATTAAGAATGAGTCTCAGGAAAGGTTTAAGGTTGCCAAGTCCTTGGGTACCTGTTGAGTGTAATGTCCCCCACCTCTTGATGAAGAGGTTTGGAAAGACTCAGTAGTCTAGCTATCCCCACTAGACTATATTCTCATGCATCATGGGGACAAATTCAACCAGAAACCATTGCCTAAGCACAACGTTATATTATTGAGTTGACTTTGTGTAAAAAAAGGTAACTTAATGAAAGAAAAGAACATGTGGAGAAAAGCTAGGAGTTATCCCTAGGGGTTAACTAACTGAACATAAGAATAGACTGGGGTATAAAAGAAAGGAAGGGCACACTTCTAAGGCATTCTGGATTATTATCATATTTTGCATTTGGGTTCTTGAGCACAAGCAGTTTTGAGGGTTTTGAGACTAAAACCCTAGAGATCAACTCGATGGTGAAATATTCCACCTTCCTTGATCCAAGCTTGGTCCCAGAGGTGCAACATTCCTCCCACACCATTATACATCATTACAGAGGTCAGATCCATTGGCAGAAGAGTACTAGTGCACAGCCTAAGAGGGTTTCTAGCAAGAGGGCGTACCATCTTGAGGAGATCGGTTCGATCTGAAGTGAGGAGAAGGATTTTTGGAAAAGGAGCATCTAGGTATTCTTTGTATGGTCCAGGACATCATTTCTAGCCTATTCAGGAGGAGGTTTTCCCAATAGATTATTTCCTAGAGTTTGGCAAGAGTTGGAGGAGAGAAGGGCGCACTCCAGAAGGAGGTTTTCATCATTTGGGGGTTCATATATTCATAGTTCATCTTGATACTTCACCAGTGGGGTTTCATTTCCCCGATCTATCATCTGAGTGATTTTTGTAGCATTTGAAGGCCTCTAGGAGAGGGGCCGAAATATTGGATCTTCAGTCATCCAGGAGGGCGCAAACCATTTAAGGGTTTATTCATTTGGAGATCCAGAACTCCACCATTCAGCCTGAGACTTTTCCAGGAGGGTTATAGTGGCTCAATCTACATTCTAGGAGAGTTTTGAGTCAATTGGAGCACAGGAAGAGGAGGGACGAAATATAGGGTATCTACAGCCACCAGGACAGTGCACAACTTGGCCAGTTTGAGGGTTTGGCACTGCATAGGGCCAGGGTTTCATCTAATCAATCATCTCTTGCATCTATTGGCCTTTGGAGGCTTGTATCTTCTCTTTAGGGTGCCTTTAAAGGCTATTATCATCAGTATTGGTTATTATTGTAGAAACTGTCATTCCATTTTGGAGATTATTGTGGTTTTCTTCCAGATCTGCAGATCTCTGGTTACAGGATCTATCTACTATTTAAATAAAGGTCAAATTTGACATTACTGGCTATATATTGGTGTTCCTTATTGTATCTTGTATTTGTTTATGGTATATGCTCTAGATCTATCACTTCATTGCTATGATCTCCATAATAAAAACCCTAATGCGCAACTTCAAGAGTAAACCTGCAAACATATAACCAAACAACAAATAAACAGTGAACAGTTAGTGTTTCCAGCAAAACATTTGGCTTGGGAACATTGTAGTGGTATCGGAGCGTTGATCCTCTCAGCCAATGGGGATAAGCGCATGTAGAATTTCAGTGGTATCTACATGGGCAGACGTAGAAGGCAGACAGGTGAAACAGAGGCAGAGATGGAGGGGTTCAGGTGAGGACAATGAGCCACAGATTCTAGCAGGTTTTGCAAAGGAGTTACAACACTCCATAATTCAAACACAAAGTGCACTTGAACATCATCTACAGGAAAATTAGGAAACTATGCGCAGGTGTAATGTCCCCACTTTGGGACATCATCACATTGCAGAGGTTTATGATGACCAGAGTAGCCAGATGGATGTTATAGCGAGTACAGGGTACGAGGATTATTGAGAGAGAGGCATTTTGGGGTCCGGCTTCCATCGCTCATCCCATTTCATCATTATGATCCATTCACTTATAAGTTGTACTTAGTTTTATTGCATTAGATGATTTCCATGATTTTTGAGTATTTTGAGCTATAAGTTAATTAAATTCGCTAAAGAGTTCATTTTGGGCACAATAATTGGAGAAACCTCTACGATTATAGTTCAGCTCATTTAAGATGAAAAGGATCAACCTTACTACAAGATAAGGATAGTGAGAAGTGACTTCAGTGGCGGAAGAAGCCACAAGGAGAGATAAGGCAGCTTTTAGGAGGTAAAAGGTTAATTGAGTAATTAATATTAAAGCTATGTAATTAATAATAATAAATGAAAGAATCACACTTTAAAGAGGGAGATTTAATTAATTAATTAAATATTAATAAAATGAAAGTCACTTTAGAGGAAGAAGGTGAGCAGGAAGTATAAAGGAAAGGCAAGAGCCTCTATTTATTCATTCATGTATGTTTATCATTCTGATATCTGGCTTCTAGCTAGAGGGCCCATCTCTTGGGGGTTTTGAGGGTTTTGACTTAACAAACACTAGAGGATGATTCGGTTGTGAAAGATTCCACCTAGCTTGTCCCAAGATTGGTCTCGGAAATGCAATACTCCTCCACACCATTCTAGTTCAGATCTACATTAGTGGAGGAGGGTTCTACACCAGCCACAGACACAGGAAGAGAAGGGGGGCGCACCATTGGGGGTTTCCAACAAGGGGGGCACACCATTCTTTGAGGGAAGCTCATTCCAAGGGATTGGAAGGGCTTCGACAGATTCTAGCACCTGGGTTTTCATTGCAGGGGCTTGGCCGTTAGATCTAGTGCATTCCAGAGGAGTTTCATGGGCCATTTGGGTTATTGGATGCATTGGACGAATTGGAGAGAAGGAGGGCAATTTTGAGATTCAGATCCATGCCGTTTGAGGAGGTTATACATCAGATCTGACCTCGAGACTTCACCTAGTGACTTGCAGTGTCCTGATCTATCTTTCTAGCAAGTTTTAGGGCATTTGGAGTTCTCCTTCATCAAGGCCAAAATGCTAGGGTTTGGCAGTTTTAGGAGGCACAACTCCATTGGAGGATTAAGCATTTGGAGGAGTTTCCCTTGGTGTTTCGGTCTGATATTTCAGGAGGGGATTCTACTCATCCCGATCTACAGTTTGACATCTTCAGCATAGCGTTTGGAGGTCTTTGACAGTAGGTCCGAATTATTGAGGGTCTTCAGGGTTTCAACAGGACGTGGCATCTTCCATCTTGAGGGTTTGGCACTTCATTCGACTAGATCTACTCCTGCATCGATCTTCGGTGGATATTCATCCTTTGGAGGCTTGTAGTCTTATATTGGATCATTTTGTAGAAACTCCTATCTTCTATTGTCTTTATTGGAGCCATCTGATGTGCATTCCAGATTGGCATCTCATTGTAGCAGGTTCTTGCTTATTGTTATGAATAAAGATCAGATCTGCAGTGTTTTGGCTTGTCTATCATCTTGCATATGGTTGAGGTATGTTACATTGCTTATCTTATTGTCTGTTGCTGCAAACACATATATAACACATCAGTAAACCCTAAGTGCAACCTAAATATTCACAGTAAGAAAAGTGTTTGACGAAATACCACAACTAGAAAAAATTTAAAAGACACCCAAAACCGTGATGTTCCTGGCATAACAGCTTGGGAACATTACAGCAGGGGACAAGTTGAAATGAGAGAGACCTTGGAGAAGATAAATTCCAATCAGGTGAATATTGCGCAACTCTTACTACAGATGACCCATGCAGGGAAGGGACCAGAAATTTATGCAAACAAGGAAGCCAATGGGTCTCATGGGGGCACTAGACCTCATCGAGAGCATATCCCTCACTACCACACTAAGGTATAGAGTTATGGAGGAGGAGTTCCTTAGGGTCCAACACACAGTAGGACTACCCCTAGACCCTACCTACCTACTATTATCCCCTAGCCTAGGGATAACTAAGGAGATTATGTCTCGAGGCCCACAAGTCCTAGAAATGGAGTACCGAGAACCAGATCAATTTGAGAATGGCCTTGGAGGGCCCATCCTTTTCTTCTTCAACGCCTCCACTTTGTCAACAAAGGCAACATCCATCACATCGGCCTGGTCCTGAAGTAGAAATGGGTCTTGCTCCATGAGGTAATGAGTCTGGGTATCATGGTATGTGTCACTCTGATCCTCAAAACATTTGAATATGTGCATTTAATTATTTTTACTTCTAACGTGTGCTTGGATCTTATGCCTTTCCACTTGACCACACCTAGGGGGGATGACAGGATGCCCTAGTAAGCTGGTTCCCATAGGGTTTGAGTTGCCACTGGGGGGATTCGTGAGAGGCCATCATCTGTTCCCACCATACTTACCAGCTTTCATCTTTTTCCCGCTCATCCATCCCATACACTGGTCCGGGCATTGGGTTGGCCAAACTATCAAAGGGTTGTACCTTACCTTGTGGGAAGAAGGGGCTAAAGGCCCAGAGGGTAAAAGTAGTT